>JASCZW010003784.1:0-29878 GCA_034211315.2 Aedes japonicus
CCGCCTAATTCATGATGCCGATGATGATCAAACACTACCATCCCCTGGCCAAGCAAGGAAACTTGGCATAGCGGTAGACGCATAATCTGAAAAACGATTTGATCGAAACTTCATGTGTTGTTTGCTTGATCATCAAGCTCCTGTATGAAGGGCCAAAACGTTTGGGTGGGCCCGCAAGCAGAGACACTTACGCGAAACCCGCGAATATAGGGAAGAGAATCTCCTTCCAAAAGCAAGTTCACACCCACAGCAGCAGAATCGAGCCCTCGGTTGACAGAATAAACCCAATAGAAAGAGTGTAAGAGCCCGTCATCGTTCCGCGAAATGTTAACGATAGGGAGGAGGCAGTCCCATGCTCCCTATCCAAATCGTTTCACTTGGGTGCCCTGATGGTCCTACCATTTCCCCGTTATATATTATGTTATGGATATTTAGTATATTTTTGGCTGAAAGTAAAATTTGTTAGGGATACCGTTCTTTACTCATTGGTCTGTGTCGTCTCGGTGATTTTGCTTTTGAAGAGCACTTTAGGCAAAGACCGATGTTGGTCTATGGCCTATACACGATGTCATATGGTATTGCTCGTGGTCACAGGATAGGGAAGAGAACAGAAGAAAGAAGAGAAAGCATTATTAACTGGTTACGTGCTACCACGTGCTCCACTCTGGAATATAAGGGCAATGATCCCCCATCGCATCTTCAAGTGATCATTACGAGCTGTCCATTTGGTTCAGGCACTTTTGAACGTTGATGTGGCAGTCTATTCACACAAGAAATCTGCTGCGACCCACTCGGCAGAACGCGCCCATTCTGAACCGAAGGGCAGGGTTAATCAAACCGCTTAATTATGTCAATAAACCTGGAGACCTGGGAATTTCAATTCTTAGTCGATTAGGCTTCCAATTGTATTCAACTAAGATGTTGCTATTAATCAAGTCGTGTGACCCTTAAATAAGGGTACGAAAGCAAAGTAAGATCTCATCAAAATCTGCTAATTATCTTCCTGAAATCAGCGTCCAAAATTCGTGTAAACATCCCTTAAAAAACCAAACTCGGGTTACCCCAGCGCTTATAACGACAGTTTACATATCTTCTAACATTGTTCATCGAACCGTAGAGCAGAGAAAGTATGTTCCGAAGCAGCCAGCTCGGGAAAGAAACAATGAATAACATCTTTATTTGATTTTGTAATCGAGCCGGCAATTTCACCATGCCATCATAGCTATGTAGGACGCACATTCTTGTTCCTACGGACGGCTTCTCCAGTAGGGGTACCTACTTGCTTCTGGGATCGAGAGAACGGCAACCGAACCACCATCGTCATCGTCGTTGGTATTTCAGTAGCAGCTTTTGTAGTCAGCAGAAGCAAACCGGAGCAAATCTGAATCTCGTTAATAAAATTCAAATTTAAAATAATTTGTGCCCGAATGTAGATTGCCCGACTAACGGCTAAATTCAATTCGGAGTTAGCTGCCTGCCTACTGACGGGCGGCTAGATTCGATTTCCAGAAAATTTATTCCAACGCCATTTAGCAGTTTCCGGAGATTGTTTTTGTGTGAATCTGGTTTATTCTATTGAAGCAATAAAGTTGTCGCCAGTTCGCCTCCACTAAATCGCAGACATTTACAATTACAAAGAGTCAACGAACAGCCAACAGCGTGTTACCTGTCTGTTATGACGAAAGGACCTGGTGGCAGCAACGATTTCCTTTCGTGCGTGTGTTTCCTTCCGAGAGAGCGAAAAAGAACGAGGCGCTCCAATGGGCGGAAGGTGATCGATTGGAACGGTTCAATGGAAAGTGACACCGAGTCATCAGTCAACCGGTAACGAATGTTTCGCGATGCGTGTTTGCTGGCTGGAATCAAAAGGGATGAAATTTCTGAACGACAGCGATGTTCAATTTTGATTAGGATAAGTAGCAAGACAATCAGCACACAGCGGGTGAATTTCCATTCGACGAAATCCATCCCCTGCTGGACCAGATTCTCCGAGGGACACGCCGCCAGGATCATAGCGAAGAATCGGGGAATCAAACAGACAAAGGAAATCGCTCTTCCAGGAACCATTTTCTCTTTATGCGAGGAATTCAAATGAAGCACCCGGCGCTGCGCTGGGGAGAACGTTGGTGGCATCGGTCGATTCACAAAAGGAAGCAACCGTTGGCTGTTTGCTCTGTCAAATAAATATATTTAACGGATCGTAATAATATTAATAAAAATTTATATCAGCTGCAATTTACATTTTTTTTTGCCTGGCCTTTCTTCTTCTCATCCTTATTTGCTCCTCGTCAGTCAGAGGCCGTCCATCGTTCGACCGACGACGACGACGACGACGGCGAAGGCATATTCGATTCTGCCGCAGTTTGATTGCGAAGGTGGAACATAAACTTCCCAGAAAACTGAACTCGACGCAATGCTTATTGATTTTTATCATCCTCATCACGAATATTACCGTCGTCATCAGCGCCATTTCGCGGCCCGTTTCGAATCGGGTAAATTTGGCGTATATGGGTAGCGTGGGGAAATCGATCGTTGATTTTTATGGCATGTCGAGTGACTCTCACAAGAGCAACGAAACAGAAAAAAGGCAAAGAAGATTCTTCGCAATGCGAGGAAAGACAAAAAATAAATCGTGTGTGAAATTAGAATTCGAAACGACAACGGGTCCTTCTCATCCGGAATCCCCTAGACTGGCTTTTCAGACAATCCTCGGTTGCCGTCGTTGGAAAATTCATGAAGGAATGTAAAATTTGCGGAATTAATCACGGTCACCTTATAGTCGCTGGTCCACCAGCCACCCACCACTATCAAAGCGACCTTCCTCAAAGAGAAAGCCAATTTCTCCTTCCTTTCTTAGGGCGCTAGAAAGGGACCGGATACCCCTAAAGTATTTACGGACACTTATATCCTTTTTACTGCCGGATTGCAAGGATCCAAGAAGGAGCGTGTCTTTCAGCAATATGGACACAAATTTGCTGCACCCTCTTTCGGTGCGGGTCTCCACTTTCTCTTTGTGCCCTGCGACTACACCCAGTCAAAACCCAAGCATAAATTACCGTATAAAACATAAATATCAACATAAAGCTCGAAAAAGGTACAATTCAAATCCTTTACTTTACGACTTGTAATAGCCCGAACATCACCAGAAGCAACTTTCCCCACCTTTCGCTGTCCTGCAGCGATCCTTTCGTCCGAGCATCAACCGCTGCAGCAATGGCCGAACCACCCATCGCCGTTCGAATTGATATTCCTCCAGGGGAAGCAAAAACCCGAACTGGTTGATTCCTTCGATGTTGCGGAATGTGCCTTTGCCCTGGATCAAAGTGGGTCTCCTTGGCTGCTGCTGAGGAACGCCGTGCGATCCTGTTGAACGTCACACAATCAACCACCACTGGCTGGCTGGCTGGATGGCTTTAGTTCACACAATCTTCTCATATGTAGGGTCAGTTGGCCTAAAGTGGATATCTGAAGAAGCAATCTAATAAAGAGTTTTTTGCTCTGGAAAGTTACACAGAAAAAAATAATTAATTTTAACGAGCGTGTAAAATATCCCCTCGTTTATAAAGCTTGCTTCAGATAGAATTGAAACAAAAACAATTGCCTGTATTTCAGTTATTTATTATTGAATTCAAGATCTTTTTTTATACAAATGTAGCGTTTTCTTCATAAAAGTATGAAAATACGGATAAAATTATTCGTCACGGTTTCGAAGGAATTCTCGATTTTTTCCTGTAACACGGCTCATTAGGCGGCACACACGAAGAAAGTGTTCGTTGCCTAATCGTTTTAGCTATCTTATTCCACCAGGTCTTCATCTGATTGATGTCTTTGACAAACTTTCCCTTGAGTCTCCTCTTCATGATTGCCCAGTATTTCTCAATAGGGTGGAACTGGGGGCAGTTGGGTGGGTTAAGGTTTTTCGGAACAACCTGGACCCCTTTCTCTGCATACCATTCTTGAACGACTTTGCTGTAATGAAAGCTTGCCAAATCTGGCCAAAACATTACGGGATGGTCGTGGGATCAAATGAACGGCAAAATTCGTTTTTGGAGACACTCTTTTTGGTATAGTTCCGACGTCATTGCCTTATTTGTTACGAAAACTTTCGTTTTTTTGCCACAGCTGCAAATGCCCTGCCAAATCATGAATTTTCTGGCTGGAACATCCCCCCGAGCCGTTGCCAAGTAAAATTTTTGACCTGGGATTTGCCTGAAGTCAGCCTTGACATAGGTTTCATCCTCCATCAGAAGACCCTCGTCGAACTTGGTCAGCACCTGGTCGTATAGCTTCCGAGCACGGATTTTGGCCACACTATTCTGTTTTATGGTCCGATTTGGCTGTTTGCTAGCTCGATACGACTTGATTCCTTCCCGGAGTCGAGTTCTCCTCACGGTACTATGGGCAGCACCGAATTTTCTGGCCAAATCACGGTCCGACAGATTGGGATTCCTCTTAATCGACTTCAAAATCTTACCACGCAGTTCCGGTCGACAGTTCCACTCCGACGATTGGCTTGAGGCTTCCGAATCGTCGTCAATGTTTCCTTATACCGTTTGATAACGCGCCATACGGTATTTCTGGGCAATTTCAGCTGTTTAGCTAGCCTAGATGCAGACCAGAATGGATTTTCCAAATAACTGTGCACATTTTTTCCCTTCTTTCGGCTTCCATGTTGATTGTTACAAAGTACAATCGATTTGCGGAATGTCAAAAATACATACGTGAAGCTGACAAAATTTTCGACACGTGGGCGCCAAGAACTTCCAAATCCATCCACCAGGAGCGCCACAATATGAGCAAAAGTTTGTTCCAATTCTAAATGAAGCAAGCCTTATGCAAGCTAAAGGAGGCGTAAACAACGAAATTGCTTGCAACTTTTCATGGGCCATACAACAATATTTGCAATCTTTCATACAACAAGCTAGATTCAGGCGTTATATGGCTAAAACTTACACGAAATATCCCATTATTTTCTGTCAAATCTAGCATTCCCTTTATGTGCATTAGATAACACAGAAAATTCAGTGTTTCTTTTTATCTGTGTAGTTCCACTTCGCAACGAATTTCGTAGATGCAATACTCATTAATAAATGGTCTACAAACGACCAGCCGGCACCGATTCTAAGCGATCAGTCCCTTTCAATTCAAGACTGTCAGTCATATTAATACAATTCATTCTTCAACGATTATTTTGAGTGTATGAAAATTTGAATTTGCTTATGAAATGAAGGAAAATCTCCTGCGGCTTAGTTTCAGAAAGGGACTACAGGGATCGAAGATTTGGTAGATGTCGCAACCAAAAGCAGCAAATAAAGGCTTAAATAAGTTACCTACCTAGCCCTTTCGAAACGATAACGTGACCCATTATCCTCGAGCTAGCCACGAGTAATTGGCATCCCACTTGTACTAATATCGATTTTTTTTTGTGTACAACAATATTGAATATCGGCTCCGTAATGTGTTACACACGCCTGAGCCTAACAAATAAACAAAATGATTAAAAAACGAAGGAAAATCTTTGTATCAAATCCGAGTATGACCCGAAAGCATTATTCTTAAGGATCACCTAGTGCCAGAATTTGCCTTGGTACTATGAGTAATCGATGTTTATACAGTGTGTCTCTCAATAGGTGTCACCTTTTTTTTAGTCTTGGTTTATTGCAGCTGGGTAATTTTAACAGTGGAATTGATTATACCCGTTTTGAGTGTTTTCTTTTGACAGCTTGTCGCTAAATTTTAATAAGCGATTCCGTTTCTTTATATATATATCAGCTACCATGGAAGCCATACGAGAGCAAGTTTTTAAATTACATTTGAAAAAGCTTAGACCATGTCAGAAAATCGCACTGCCAGAACGAAGAAAACGATCAAATGTGTGACGGGGCGAATAAGACGTTTTCCGGCCGTATCTGGCCGTAAATTGCTTCAATGAACAGGCCCCTGCTTCAATGAACAGGCTTCTCAGACATGATCTGGAATGCAAGCCTTACAAGAAACAACGGTTTCAAGGGTTGACGGAGCGTCAAAAGTAAGTCAGGATTCAAAGAAGCAGAAATTTTTCGGATGAAAAGCTCTCCCAAGTAGCCCACTACGATCATAGTTAGTTGTAGTAACTTGATTATGACTTAGCAAATCTCATTTATGTTTTCTCAACCGAATGGCAACAAGTGTGCTACTAGGGCCCCCTCCTTCAGGACAGTCATAATAAACAGAATGATCGTGTGTATGGCAAAAGCCTTGCCAATATTCCAAGAGACAAACTAGCTGTAGAACGCCGGTCCACGAAAAGGAGAACTTCCTCTTCATTCCATCGAGCAGGTTTTGAAGAACCATCTGCTTCCTCACATTTAAACGCTGTATTAAAATAACCATATTGTTTTCAACAGAACTCAGCTCCAGCTGACAAGGCAAAGAAGACACATGCGTGGTGCGCGGAAAGTTTGCCCGATTTCGTCACAAGCGAAGAATGGCCTGCATCTTCACCGAATCTCAACCAACTTGACTACTTCGTTTGGGTCTATATGCCTCAACATATAAGCCCTACGAAAGGGCTTAATTTAGATCGATTCAAGAAACATTTGGTTCATATATGAGACCAAATTTCTCAGGAAATCGTTCGTTACAGCTGCGATGGGTTTACAAGCGGTTGCTCAAAGTTAAGGAGTGTATCGAAAATAAGCTATCCACAAACTTTCTTTCAAATTATGTTGAAAACCGATATTTTATTCATACAAAAAATTGATCCTTTATTGTACGAGGTTAAACTTGAACATAATGAAGATCGGATGAAATTTTAGTTATTCCTTCACGAATTTTCGAACTTTGGATCGAATGCTCTTCATCAAGTTCCGGACAAGTGTTGCATCGTATTTTTTGGACGCTTGAGCCCAAATTTTTTTGAACTCCTGCCTGTTCCCAGTCTTTTTGAAGACCCTCTTCACGATTGCCCAGTAACGTTCGATGAGTCGAAGCTGAGGGCAATTTGGTGGATCAATATTTTTCTCAACGAAATCTATATCCTTTTCCGCAAACCAATTGAGAGTGGTTTTGGCATAGTGAGCCAACGCTAAATCCGGCCAAAACAGTGGAGGTATACTATGCTTCTTATATAAAGGCAACAATCGCTTCTGGAGACACTCAGATCGATAGATTTCCGCATTTATAGTTCTGGTAGTGTAAAAAATGGTTGACTTCAAACCACAGGAACATATTGCTTGCCATACCAGTACCTTTCGATCAAATTTCTCCACTTGAATTGACCTGTCCGCATCGCTCACATCCTCCCCAACGACGGCAGTAAAGCATTGTGGGCCTGGAAGGGTTTTTGAGTCCTCCTTTGCCTAGGTCTCATCGTCCATCAAAACGCATGCATCCGGACGCTGCAAAAGACGCGAATACAATTTCCGGGCCCTTGATACTGCTCGCTTCTTCTGTTCTGCACTTTGTTTCGAGATTTTCTGCTTCTTGTAGGTCTTCAGGTGGTTTCGCCTCTTGATACGCTGGATCATTCCGACACTCGTTCCTGCTTTTTTGGCCAAATCACGTGTTGGCATTGATTTGTTCTTCATGATTAGAGATACCACTTGCTGCTCCAGTTTCGGGTTGGAAGAACCGGGTTTTCTTCCACTTCCTGGTAGCTCATCCAAAGAATAGTGTTCCCCAAACTTATTAATGATGGTTTTAACACTCGCATGATGAATTCCAAACCGCTTCGCCAATTTTCGCATAGTAATACCCTTCTCACTTTGCCATGTGTCCAGAACCTTAATTTTCACTTCCTTTTCAATACGCGACTTTTTGAATACGCTGAATTTGAACCGCACAAACAAGTAAACAAAAGAAAGCTGACAGTCAAACGCACAGCATGCAGTGTTCAGAGCATAAAAAACCATCACAAATACATGCGTACTACGCAAATGTAGGTGGATAGCTTATATTCGATACACTCCTTATCAAGGAAATGGGCGACAGATTCGAATTGAATTAATATGACAAATGAAAAATAAATGCTATGATTTGGTTGATTTGTTTTGCTTTAATCCCATTTTGTTTTAGTGACACCTATTGTGAGGCACCCTGTATATGTAATGAAACATAAAGGGTGTTACGATCAAAATTTGGTCGACTTAAAGTTGACGCATTTCTTTTAACCGTGCCTTTAATAAACCTAAGCACCTTTTATTTTGTAGGTATATGTGTGCAGAGTTATGTCTCTATTTTTATTTTGCTGGCGTCCAAGCTTAAGGAGAAACTTTGGCTCAAATATCGCAAAAATCCGAACTACTCGGATGGCCAGTTAGCCAAATCATTATGAGTGACCAAATCAGCTATCGCCAAAGTAATTAAGAAATTCCAAGAAATTAAGAAAGCCAAGAAATCGTCCATAAAAAATACGTAACCCACAACATTCTGATGAAATTTGAAAAAATGGAAATGATCCATACTTTATAAAGAATTTTGCGATAGAACATTAAAATGGTCCTTCTTTCTTCCGTGCAAATGAGGCTGCGACTTCGGATAAACTTAAAGCTTTCACTTAATCGTTTTACTCATTTCGTTTTAGATCCCAATGAACACTACCACGAGAAGCCCAATTGAGTCCTCGTTCAATTCTTTTATTTAGTCCTGTTCATTAAACAAAAGTGGAGTTCGGCAGTTAGAATGAATGTTTTTTTTATTCAGACCAATGAGCGTTTCCAGGTGAAATGACCTGTAAATGTGGAAAATTATTTAGGATATTTTTTGATTTGGCTGAAACTTTGCATACGCGTTTGGCTTAGAATACTGAGTATTTTCCGCACTAACATAGGTTTTTGTGACTCAAGAGTCAGTTTTAAAAAGGGCGTAAGTATTTTGAATAGCACTTCAATTAATAATTTGCAGCTCGAAATCCTTTGGTTGCACAAAAAAACGGTCAAAGAACAATTTGAGACCCTCTGTGTGAAGGTTGTGAAAAAAATATACACCGAGAATTTTTTTCGAAAAATAAATAAATCGACAATTAACATAAAAATTTAAATATCTCAAAAACCGATGTTTTGATTTTTTATATATTTTGACTGTAAAAACTTGAAGCTGACGCTAGAGCTGTAAAAACTTCAAGCTGACGCTAGAGCTTCAAGTTCTTACACACAATGCATTAAGTATACAACAAGAAGCAAAATAGGCATATGTCAAACGAAAATTTTAAAAATATTGTTTGAACCATTTTACCCCATATGTTTTGAAACGTTCACCCAATCGTCTTGTTGTCAAACAGAGAGTTGTAGGAAACATAACAAACAATTCAAAACGTTTCAAGGCTACTGGAAAAACGCGAAAAACTTATGAAAAGGTCGTATTTTAAATTATTATTCGAATATGATAAAATTAAACCGAAAATTATCTCGAGAATGGATGCTTTTACGAAGGTCATCACTAGAAGCTTAAATATTTTAAAATACTTCAAGAATCAGATTATATAATAAAAATACGTTTTTTCCCACAAATATTAAAATTTTAGAAATGCACCGAAGGTTGATGTTCTAGAAACTTTTTCCCCTGACATTTCTCCATCCTGGAGTCTTCGCTACAATTTGCGTTATAACTTCAAGTTCTCAGTCTATATTTTGTTCACAACCTTCACACATAGGGTCACAACTTGTTCTTAGACAGTTTTTTTTGTACAACCAAAGGTTTTCGAGCTACACATTAATAATTGAAGTGCTATTCAAAATACTAACGCTCCTATTAAAAATGACTCTTGATTCACAAAAATCTATGTTAGCGCGGAAAATGCTCAGTCTCCTAAACCAAACGCGTATGCAAAGTTTCAGTCAAATAAAAAATATCGAAAATAATTTACCACATTTCCAGGAAACCACGCCTGGAAACGCTCAACTGCCACTGACGGCAAAACTATACACTGGTAGAAACTTGAGCGTTATCTCCGAATAATGATTTGACAAATTTGGAAAAAATAATTCGGACACACACTATGTATTTTTTTGTATTATGTTGAATTATATTCGATCAATGCTTTTCTCAAAGCCGGAGCACGGTTATCGAAAAAAAAAATGTCCGAATATATCAACTGTATTCAAATCGCATCTGATCTACTACTAAGCTTGTTCACAAAAGCCATCTCTACCCTATGTAGACGGAGGAAAGGCAAAAAGAAGCCAACTGCCACCGCAGCCGGGGCAGGAAAGGGCGCGTGTGCTTATTTTCTACTTTCATTCACTTCATCAGCTTTCCAACGGGCGACGACTATTCATGCCTTTAGGAAAATATCTTCCCTTCGAATGGAGCAGGAAAGTGGTGTCCATTTGGCTGGAAAGATTGAATAGAATCGAATGTGGGTTTCAGGAGCATTTTCAATTGACCCACGTTGGCAGCTTTTTCTACAGCCATGAATCAGGGGCGATCGGAAAGGTTAACCGGAGAGGAGTCCCCTTTCGGATTCGTCGAACTGTCCAAGAGTTAATCGGAGAGTTCAACACCAATGGACCACGAATTGACTTTCGAGCATGACAAATATGATTGTGTTCCTGGAAAAGAAAAAAATCAACCTTGTAGTATGGGTGGTATGGGTTTTAAAGTTGGCATTGAAATATTTTTCTTTTGGCACACTACGGTTAATGCAATAAGTCCATTCTAAGGTTAATCGATAAAGCTGCAGAAGGCGGCTTGACTTTATTCTCGGTGCTTGTTATTTTACACATATTCATTAAATTCACTAATATCAAATGATTATTTCTAAAAAGCTCTCAATTAACAATTCTGAGTACCTTTTCTAACAGACGTATCTGATTTTGTCAACAAAGAGGGGAAGTAAGATTCAAACGTTAAATTCATGAAACCCTCAAGAGTCACCCAGAATTGATACGTTGCGGATGCGTTGACGTAAATTTGACAGAAAATCTATGGAAAAACTGTCAATTTAGGGTTCTTTAAGGAAAATATATCAATACAAATTTATACATTTCTCTTCGTTATTCTTTATTCCTCTCATCAAACGCTGCACACCTCCGGAGTCAACTTCCTTGACACATTAGTTTCACATGTTGGTCATCTGAATCGCGCCCCGAGCTGTTTTCCACTTTATTAAGCTTCCGCTTCATTATTGCCCAAAATATTCCGATGGCCCGGAACTGCGGGCAGTTGGGTGGGTTTATGTTTTTTATCGATAAAATCTACGTTATTATTGCAGTACCACTGAATGACTTCCCAGCTGTAGTGGCAACTCGCCAAATCAGACCAAAAATGCACGGACCTTTATGGGCTTTAATGAAAGGTAGTACGCGGTTTTTGAGGCATTCTTCCTTGTACAGCTTCGAGCCCATCGTCTTATTCGTCACGAACATTTTGGTCTTTGCTCCGCAGCTGCATATCCCTTGCCAAATCATTAGTTTTTTGACAAATTCATGGCGAAATAGCATATGTTTATTAATATATATGAAGGTCGTTGGGAGTGATGAAGCTAAGAAAGTTAATGCACTCCTTTTTTCTCCACTTTTCTGGTCTGGAGCACAGGCGTTTTCTACTTGTATCCAAGTTCCAAATCCAAGGGTGTAGTGCCTTTTCTTGCGCGATATCATGTCTGCCGGTTGGGACAGAAGCACTAACTCTTGTCTTAGCCTTTCATGGCTTTCGTAATAGCGCCATTAATCGCTTTCTAAAAAGAGGAAGAGTGACGTGCCGCCACAAAATCAAACGCTCACACGTATTTTCTCTTTTACTCTTTCAGGCTCCTGGAGCTAATTTACTCATTTTTTCACTTCGTCGCCTGAGGACTGGGGAAACCATGTCCCCATTGAATGCACTAAATTACGTAGTTAATAATCAGGCTGGGACGATGGTTGTTCCCAAAACTCCATTTAACCAGTCTGTCGACATTTCAGGACTTTTAACCGCATTTTAAACCCTTTGAAAGTGTCACTTCGCCGTTCGATTCTACATGGTCTGCGATACGAAAAAGTCTTCTTGCATGTCTAATAAATTTTTCATTTACTTTGCTCACGCCTGGAACTATTTTTCGGATTCACTGATTTCCATTTCGCAGTCCGAGCTTTGCAACAGGTTTCTTTAAAAAAAGCCATTCAAAACAGTAATATAATAATAGACAATAATAAAGGGTGTTCCGATCAAAAATTCGTCAAACAGTAATGTCCCAAGTAGCTCACTATGATCATAATGAAATGAAGTAACTTGATTTTAACTTAGCAAGTCATATTTATGTTATCTCTACTGAGTGGCAACAAGTGTGCTACTACGGGTGTGTGAGTCGTTCAAAGTTTTTATTATTAAGTCAAATTCTTTTTTCTTTTTCAAGTTCAGTAAATACAGAACACAAGAGAAATATTCAGCTATGCTTCCTTTTTACCGAATGCGAGTTGCCTTTCGTTTAACGCCTGCCATTAGATTTTGTACAGTCTCCTTGGCCACTCTATTCGCCGCAGAACGTCAGTTTGCCTTGAACTGTTTCTCGCTCACAACAGCTTTTTGAGTCTTCTAAAGGTTCCGCTTGACGATGGCCCAATATTGTTCGATTGGGCGGAGCTCTGGCGTGTTGGGAGGGTTCTTGCTCTTGGGCACCACTTGAATGTTGTTGGCCGCATACCACTTCATGGCCTTTTTTCCGTAATGGCAAGATCCCCAATCGTTCAAAAAAAAAAAGGGGAGAATTATGTCGCTTCGGGAAAGGCAGTAGACGTTTGTGTAGGCTCTCGCTCAGATAAATTTCCTGGTTGACGGTTCCGGTCGCAATGTAAACGTTGCTCTTCAAGCAATAGGTACAGATTGCCTGCCACACTAGACATTTCTCCTTTTTGTCAGCAACTCCTTTTTGTCGTCGCTGTGGCCTCCGGCTTTCTATTTCTCCTCGATCCATAGTGGTTCCCCCATAGGCCATTAATACAAAAAATTGACTTCGAGGAATACGTGTTTCTATCTCGGCATTGCTTTGTTTAAGATGTATATTTCAATATTCAACGCTTGATTTTGACGGTTTTAAATGAAATTTTTCGAAATCGGGTCGTATAGGCGAGAGTAATTGGTATCCAAAACTCAACATTTCATTAGAGATATATAGCATTCATTTATTCGTCAGTTAAACTTTTTTCTAAATAACAGTATGTATATTTTTATGAATATTTGCTTTCAATAAAGTTTATTTTGAAATTTTATGTCAACTA
The DNA here is from genome assembly GCA_034211315.2 of Aedes japonicus. NCBI lineage: Eukaryota > Metazoa > Arthropoda > Insecta > Diptera > Culicidae > Aedes > Aedes japonicus. The sequence goes on from JASCZW010003784.1 coordinate 13,176, forward strand.
CAGTGTTGATATTAAAAATTTTGTTCAGTAGAAATGCACTCAAAATAGTGTCTTATGATAATATAAAAGAGAATATGAAGGAATTTTTCAGCATACGTCAAAACAACTTTTCCCCTCGATCCCCCTCACCAAACTTTCATCAAAACTTGCCAAAATGTATTGCCTTCAACTTGTAGTAAGATCCAGCTGCGCATATCTGCGCCCAGGTTTGCTGTGGTTAGTTTATGTGGCTCATATCAAATAATTGCATTTTCTCTTAGAATGTATGTACAGAAATAATTGACATACACATCTTTTCCCCTCGATTCCTCTCACCGAATCTTCAACAAAACTTCATTGAGAGTATTGACTTCGACGTGTACTGTGTTCTAGCTGCGCCATTATGCGCCATGGTTTGATGTGGATTGTTTAAGTGTCTTATATCTAATAGATTGTTTAAGGCTCAACTCGGAATGATGTATTTTCGATCAGTTTTTATCAAAGCATCATTTCAGAATGCAAAATGCACTCATCCATTTATTCCTTTTACTATTTCAAGCTGAACAATTAAATAGGTCCTAAGTAACAGAGATTCTCTTCGTCGACTATCTCTTTCGTTAAAAGTGAGTATTTTAAACGATTTGCTGATGTGTTTGACGTATTGGATCATTAATTACGCTTTATATTGCTATACTGTGTGTTGAAAGTACTTGAATACGTTATGACATAGTCGTAGGAAAGCAAAGAGAAAGTCGAGGAGTCTTCTTATGTTACCTAGGACCTAATGCATAATTCAGCTTGATTTCACGAAAGTTGACACGGGCTAGCGAGACTTTTTTGAATTTTGCGAAAAAGCAGCCTTAAGGGCAAAGTCAGTCGCGCGCCCGTTCGGGAGGTCGCGCAATGTTTTGCAATTTTAAACATATTTGATTAACTTTTTTGAAATTTTATTTCCGTCCGTTTGTGCTAAACTAAATGAAGCACAATTCTTGAGAACAAACCATGTTGATAAATCTTGTAGTTTTTACATGAATCCGTTTCTACTGAGAAAAAGTGCAAAAAATATAAGACATTGCCTCCATTTTCAAGTGCTAAGCTCCGTATTGTTCATTTTTTTGAAAATTGAAAAAGGTGCATCGATAGCAAACTTTTCAAGGAACAATTTGGCTACAAAACATTTCTATATATTATTCACAATTATTAGTGAATGTGATTGCAAGCCAAAGTCAAATTAGCATTTTATCTCATAAAATTAGCCTTCAATGTTGAAAGAAATCACGAGACGATGCATGAACCTGCGCTGGGGGACAAAAATGAACAAAATGATTTTTCTAACTAATCCACTGTGCAGGGCTTAGCCTAACTTTATAACAACCGAAAACATTCAATTTCTAGGCAAAATTTTAATATATTCGGAATTTGATAAAAAAAAATGCATACGTTTCCTACAACAAGCTAAATTTATTCAAAAATTCTAAAGTTTAACTCGTTCGAAAGTCTCCAATGTAGTTCAGTAAACTTCATATAAGCATCATTATAGTTATTTTTGGTTTCTTCTTGCGAGTGATGTGTCATATGACTGAAATCGGTTCTTTTCGGATGCTGGTTAGATCTCCAGGGATTATCCGGAACATCCTGGACACTGCATATATGCATCATATGAACTATTTTACATCGTTTTCAATTCTCTTGAGCCTTTCGATGTCCAATTTGAGATGTCGTATGACCTATCTTGTGGTGTAATACCTACTATTCATTGAAACAATAGAATATAATTAATTTGATTCTGCAACGATCGGGCCAAATCAAATAATTGTTGAATGTTGAAACAATATACAATGAAAAAGCGAAAAACTTTTAAACGGCAAAGACCCACTCTGAACATCGAAGTGAACTCAACTCTGTTCCTGCATTCATCGCTTGGCATCCGTTTGAATGTAGAAGTACGGAGGAAAAACATGTTTCTTTCACACCGGGATTACTCGAAATTCATATGCAAAACTATATTATATTTTTACATCAAAAAGATTGCTAAGAAAATTTGCAATCTTATGGTACCTAACAAAAGTACATAAAACAAAATTTCATAGCATACTTTTTGAATTTGCAAAACCACCTAAAACGTTCCACGCTATGGGAGCTGCGAACCGTGAGAGGTGGAGGACGAAATAATAATAATAACCAACAGCACAAACCGTCTGTTCATTTCCAGTTTTAGTATATGTCCAGCCGTAGCTAGGATAGGATGCACGTTTCGGTTAGGAAGAATTGAACATCGAAGAGGATTATTTTGAAACGCCGACAACGTGGCATCAGTATTTTTCAGAATGAGGAAGTGCAGGGAAGATGTTTGTTCAATTGATACAATTTGTTATTCCTCTTTTTCAAATGATTAGTCTAACGGCTTACAAAATACCTGAATATATCCAAACTGACTAACAGTCAGGTAAAATCGTTTGAACTTTATGCATCGTTCTATATTCCATAAACAACGAGTCACTTGTTGAATTCAAATGGATATTGCATATGTTGAATTAAAACAAATCTTTGTTTTTTTTTTCCCTGTGACCAAAACTTTTATTGTATTGGCCAGATGATACATACATTTTAGGAAAATTTGCAGACTATTTTCATCGACCACCTAATTAACTAACTTGAAGTTAATTAATCCATATCAGAACCGTTTCCCGAATATTTGAAAGGAAAAAAATGTAGGCATACACTCAGTAGCAAAAAAAAAAGCCGAGCAAAATTTTGTTAGCAAAAAACTCCATGTTCAACCTCCTGTAACTTTGTCAATTATCCATATTCTTAGCTGAAAATTTCACAACATATACAATGTGTATAGACCTTATGTGCTCAAAATGTTCATGTTGATAGAATTTATACGATCTGAAGTTACCATAACATATGTGAAAAGAGTCATTTTGGACATAGAAATTTCAAAAATCTGTATTTCTGTGAAAAATTTAGGTAGCATATTACAAATTTCTCCATAGCTTATGAAAGTACAGAAAATAATGTGGACAGAATTTGAACTATTTTCATCAAGTGGTTTGGATTACAGCTGGCGTCAAAGTTGACGCACCAACATGAACATTTCCTTTTCACCCGATACTGACCTTGACTGAAACATCGGTGCAAAAAAAAAGCCGAAGTGAATTTTATTAATAATACTGTATAACACCGTATACGTAGTTTTCACAAACCAATTCATAGTGAATGTTATATTTGCAAAGTTCTTTGTGGGTTACACTAGTTATTTGGGATATTTCACGCGTAACAAATCATGTGTATTAATAAGATGAATTCACCTCGGCTTTTTTTTGCACCGATATTTCAGCAAGGTCAGTATCGGGTAATAAGGAAATGTCATATTGGTGCGTCAATTTGACGCCAGCTGTATCCGAAAATGATTTCAAATTTTGTCACATTATTTTTGTACTTTTATAAGCTATGGAGAAATTTGTAATATGCTACCTAAATTCAGAAATACGGATTTTTGAAATTGCTATGTCCAGAAATGACTTTTTCACATATGTTATTGTAACTTCAGATCTATATAGTCTATCAACGAAATTTTGACCGCATAGGTCTATACATTTTGTATAATGTTTTGAAATTTTTAGCTAAGAATATGGATAATTGACAAATTTACAGGAGATTGAACAACGCGGTTTTTGGAAGCAAAATTTTCCTCGGCTTTTTTTTTGCTACTGAGTGTATTATACATCAGAATGTTCAAGTGTTTTACGGAAAGTTGTATAAGTAATAAGAATATTTTGAGAAAATTTAAACAAATGGTCTAACGATATTTTAATGTGCCTGGTAATTTTCTACAATAACGTTTTTTTAACCATTTGGAATTTTCTCAAAAATTTATAAAAAAAATAATAATTTGAAGACATTTTGTAGTGCCTTAAGATTTCTAAAGTACATAAATACATTGTACAAAATTTTAAAAATATTTAAAAAAAAGGTTAAAGTATTCGAATGAATAATTCTCTCGATAATATTTCGAGAAAATTTAACAAATCCTCCGACAGCATCTGGATATGCATCACTTTTTGTTTTTAATGAATAATTAAATTATACATAATTTTGTTAAAAGCTTACTAGAATACAATACGTACATATATTTGAATCTAAAATATGCAATTATTATATTTGTGATAGTATTGTTAGAATTTTGTCAAACACTAATATGATTTTCTCAAATCATTTAGAAGCATTTTGATGAATAGAAACTGGACTAAAATACATCATGCAATCCCAAGGAACATGAAAGTTTGGTGAAAATAGCAGCACAAATATTGAATTTGGAAAACACTTGGGTTAGTCATTTAAAGTTAATAAAATGTAAGTCAAAATGTCTTAATAATTGTGTGTATGATATTCGAAGCGTTTTAGAACATTTTGAGAAAATTTCAAATAAAAATTGGACTGCTTTCAACAGACACATAAACCTGGTGATTTTCTAATGTAATGTTTATCTATTTTAATGAATAATTTTCTTATGAAAATGAATCATCTATGTAATTCAATTATGATGTTCCGAGTGATTTTCTAAAGAAATAAAAAATGTTTTTTTTTATTTTTCACTAACTACTTATCATTTTTTTTTTTGAATGACTTTCATAGTACTCTTAATCATTCTGTAAAATAAAAGCAAATCATTTGATGGTGAAGAAAATTTTCTGAAAAAATGATACTCTATTCATGTATCATTTTTAGCAATATTTTTAGTTTTTCGAAATGTCCTGAATGATTTTTTTACAAATTCCTCAAAAAGGGCGTATTTTTTCGAATTCCCCCCATCAGTAAAATTATTCTGAATATTTTGTGCAAATTTCCTGAATAAAACAAATTATTATTTGCTAAACTAAATCGTTTTGATCAAACCTCACAAATTGGAAATGGATAAGACAATTTAAAAAAAAACCAAAACTTTATTATATCAGATATTCCGAAGCCAAATCAAAATAAAATTAACTGTACACATATCCAAAATAAATATTTATCTAAAATGACTTTACTAAATCTTTTCCAAATCATTCAAAATGACCGTCATTATTTGAAATAAGCCCCAGCCACTATCAATCACTTTGAATGAGTTGTGTTAATATTCTACAAGTATTAGATGAATCAAGATGAAATCATTCTTGAATAAATTTGACCAACTGTACCAAAATACGATACATTAAAATAATTTAAATATGGGTTCATTAATTCAAAACAATTCCTGCACACACTGCTTAGAAAACTTTTATGAAAATCGATGGTTTCAATTTACAATATATTCACCAAACAACTTAAATCATTTAAAAAAAAGCTGTTCAATGAACTAAATTATTTTAGAAAATCGCTACCCCCATGAAAATGTCACCGGCTGATTTCTTTGAATTCTCTTAGATCATTCTGTAAACTTACAATTTATCAACAAGAAATAACGAATACAGCTTTTTTCAAATTATGTCAAATTCATCTCATTATTTAATTTCATTTATTTATTTCTATAAAATGTAGTATTTGAAAGTATTTGTACAATGTTTTTGAATATTTTCAAAAATCACTAAGCAAGTCCAAATGCCATCAGATGATTTATTTTAACTGTTTTTACTTTATAAGTTTGACTTATGTATTCACAAATTAACTTGAGAAAAATAAGCCAATTTCATAGTGTTTAATATGTATTTGTTTATTTTCGTAAATTATCAGGCGTATCAAAATGATGTAAGATGATTATTTGAAAAATATTTTTTACATATTTCACAAAGAAAATTAAAATACCTTAAACTTTTAGACTTGCAATACATTTATCTGGAATTATTAGGCAGCAACAAACAAATATATGTCAAATATTTTTAATTTGTCAAAAGATGTTGTCTTAGAATGGCTTCAAACTAAGAAAATTATTCATATTGATTACGTGTTTGCCCAAAAAAATGCATCAGTTGAAAAATACTTGGTTTTATCCTAATGCATACGAAATACTGCCTTTTTTGTAAACAGTAATATTTAACATAATGGAGTTCATAAGTCTTTGAACGATTTGTTTAAACTTTGTCAAAATATTCCAAAAATCAAAAGCGAAGTTTTGGTTATAATGGCTAAAATCTTATTGAACCCCCATATTTTGCCTTAATTTGATTCCTTGAATTATTATTGAATTTACTAAAATACTAGGAAATTAATTTATAAAAGTACTTATCTTTATTCCTGATATAATAAACATGAAATACACCGTGTCCAATATATTCTCATATACTTTTTCCTTGCATTGGTGTCGTGCAACTTTTCATCGAAAAAGGCGTTAAAGTGAATGCCGTATATTATAAAACGGAAGTTTTGGAGAAAATTGTCAAGCCATATGTACAAGAGGTATTTGTAGATGATCACTATGTGTTTCAGCAGGACGGAGCGCCATCGCATACTGCAAATCTCGTTCAGGGCTGGTGCCGAGAAAATTTGACCGACTCTTTGGACAAGAATGAATGGCCTCCCAGTTCAACAGATCTGAATCCCTTGGATTATTTCGTATGGTCATACATGCTGGCGAAGGTAAATGACTACAGGGCGTCTAATATGAAGCAATTCAAAACGTAATCCAACGAATTTAGACGAAATGCCGAGGGAAGTCATGCGTGCCGCCTGTGATGGTTTCGAAAAACGTCTGGAGCTGGTCAAGATGGTTGAAGGCGGTGTTATTATAAAACATATACTGAAGCTGATCAGTATTATATTGCAATATAATGGGTAAAGTTATCAATAAAATCTGGAGTATCGATTTGAAATAAATAAAGTTTAATTTTGTATAGAATATATTGGACACGGTGAAGAAAGGAAAGCGCTTTTTAAGATATTTAAAAAAATGAGTTAGTTAAGCAAACTGCCAGGCTCATTAAAATGTTGATTCAATTTAAAGAGTCTTAGGTTTCAAAACCATTTATATTCTTTGTTTTTGTTCTAGTTTGTCATTTGATTTTGTTCATATTTTTCATAGTGTTCTGAAGTACAATAAAAATCATAAAAAGAAACTCAAGAACAAGTACAGTTCAAGCATAAAAAAAACGAATCCAATTTGTCAAGAAAATCTCTAGCCAAACATTTCGCATTTGATTTTCTTTAAAAACTATTCATTAAAATATTTGAGCAGTTTTACTTCCATATATTATACTAGCTGAACCCGGTGCGAGCGCTGCTACGCTTGCAACAAAATGAATGAAAGCTTAATAGAACTGGCACGTTTAGGGTTGTTTTTCAGATTGATTTTTTTTTTTTTGACTAAGAAGGGTTTCAAAGTTTAACCAGAACATGCTGCTTATCCGAGAAGTACACATTTTGTGTTTTAGTTACCTAAATAATTCTCACGTTTGGATAAAATTTGCGTTTGATTGTAATTCAATTATTTTCAAACCATTTTTTTATTTCTTAACCACCATACAATCATTGCCTTCAAAACCCTTCACATGCCAAATTTGGTTCCATTTGCTTGATGAGTTCTCGAGTTACGCAGAAAGTCTTGTTTCAATTGTGTGAGAACCCCTCTTCCAGCGGGGAGGGAGGTCTCAAACAACCACCAGAATCTTCCTCAGCCCCAAAACCCCGGCATTCAATTTTTCACGCCGACCGGTTCAGTAGTTTCCGAGTCCATAGGGGTCAGATAGACAAACAGAAATTCATTTATATATATTCTGATTTATCATTACATTAACCTGATGTAACTGTCTCAGCTATTTTCAAAATTATATCAAAAGTGTATGTTTGTTATATACAATTGCAAGGTTGATGTGCCGTCAAATAAGTCAAAATTGCCAAAAATCGTTCATAAAAAATATTTTGACATTTTTTTTTTATAAATTCATTTATTTGTACAGGCTCAATCGAATCAACTAACCAGAGTCAAGTTTTCATGTTTATATACACCAGTTATCATAAAACTAAGGTTAAGGGGATAGAACCGATTACTCGCGGTCGTCTCGAGGTTAATAGGAATAACAATTTTAAGGATGGGAAAATTGGGGTGGAAATTTTGAACAAAGCATAATGAACAGTGGTTTTCTCACCGACAAACCGACATGAAACTCAATCTTCACTATTGATCAAGAATCAATAACGACCGATTCAAATGTGCAGCGATCTTATCTGTTAAAACCTATAGAATCATTTTATCTAGATCAAGTGTAGATCAAGTAAATGTGTCCAGAATAGCTAAGACATGAACCTTCTTACCAAGTTTCCAAGCGTGTTCGTGGCTTCAATAAACGTTTTCAGCGAACATGAACAAAGTTGTCAGTAATATGATTTGAACAGAAATATTAATACATTTTCTATTGTCATTCATGTCAGTTTGTCGGTGGTTTTCTTATATCTAAATCTTCAAATTACAATTTCTTAACTAAACGTTTTTAATTAAAAAATCACTCACACACACACACACAACCACAATCACACACTGGCGCACACATTCCTCAAAAATTTAACCTAAACAAGTAAGTTAATCATACTACAATCTAAGGCTAATTTTAGTCAAAACACATAAATGAGTTTCATAAACTCCAGATCGCGTGCAGCCAAAATGTCTCGAATCGGTACATTGGGTTATCTACCTCGAGCCCGAAGGGAATTATAAAGCTCAGTACAAAACCATATAACGTGATTTGCGTCCTGGTAACCTTGTCCGCATTCACAGAGGTTGCTGTCTCTCAGCCCAACACGGAACAAATGAGCGTTTAAAGAATAATGATTGGACATGAGGCGAGACATCACGCGAATGAAGTCTTGACCCACATCCAATCCCCTGAACCAACATTTCTTAGACACCTTAGGAGTGATAGAATGTAGCCATCGCCTCAAATCTCCTTTATTCCATTTATAGTGCCAGCTATCGAGTGACATCTGACGAAAAATATAGAAAAAATCGTTGAAGGCGATTTGTCAGTCATAAATATCGCCTTCCAAAGCGCCCACTCTTGCAAGCGAGTCCGCTTTCTCATTGTCAGGAATCGAACAATGAGAAGGGACCCACACAAAGGTGATAATAAAAGAACGTGAAGATAAAACACTTAGAAGACCTCGTATTTTAATAAGAAAATAGGAGGTGTGCTTTACCGGCCTCAAGGAGCGAATAGCCTCTATATAACTACGACTATCCGTGAAAAGTATTGATCCGGTGTTAAAGAGGCAACAGTTTCTAAAGAAAACAGAACAAGGTGCTTGAAGTTTACGAGCGACGCTATAATTTTCATAGTTTACACCAAAGCCAGCGGAGTCCTCTATCAAAGACCCGTCAGTGAAAAAAGTTTTAGTGGAATCAACTAGGCCAAACTTTGCAGCAAATATCACCGGAGCAATGATAGGCCGATGATGCTCTGGGATTCCATAAAGCTCCTGCTTCATGGATAAATCAATATGAACCGAAATGTCGAAATCTGAGAAGCAAACACGATTGGAAATGTTCGGTGAAGAGCTGACATCCTGTGTTATTGGGGTGGGGCTTATTTGAACAAGATTCAGATTTTTGGTTAAGGTTTAGAGGTGCCAAAATGGACTTGAGTGCAAAATGTCGAACGGTAGCAAATATCAACCAAAACAGATGCATCTATAGGTAAACAGGTAATTTTGTAACCCTAAAGGACAAAAATTTTGTCGGTTTTGCGGTATCTCTCAACGCTTTTTAGATATAAGCCTTAACAATGGTTATTTCGTTCGCATCGGTCGTGTAGCTTTTTGCTCTTCTATTATTCGAAGTTTTTACCCACAGCAAAGTGAAAATAATAATAATAGACATTCGTGCCTCCGAGTAGTGCCTACTCTCGCTTCACATTGTCGTACATTTTTGTGCTAATCGGTTCGAGAATCGGTGTTTGTTTTTACCGCATTTATCTGTTGCCTTTGTGTGCCACCGCCACCCGTGCATCGTCTCATCCAGCGCCACCAATTGTTTCGAATTCAGCATCTATTTTGCATCGAGAAGAATAATCAGCAAAGCTGCCTCTCATTCATCTACCGGTCAGTAGTGAACATGGATTCACATTGTTATCAATGCTCTAAGCCGATCAAAACTATTGAAGTAGTTCAGTGTAATGGTTTTTGATGTCGATCTGCGCATCTAAAATGTGTCGGTCTAAAAAGACCAAATGTGGACTTTTTGACTGAGCATAACAACATGCTATGGTTCTGCGACAATTGCATTGATCAGCTGGATTATATTAAGAAGAATCCAATGAAGTCAACTCAGGATGTAATAGCAGCTGTATCAGATGCTTTCCGCGAGTCATTTGATGAACTGAAGGTTGGGCTGCAGGAAACCAAACAGCTCACTAAATCATTGGTCGACAAGCGGCAGTTTAACGATTGTGCTGGCCTAGAGCGACCTCGTACAGCATGGCCAAGTATTAAAAAAACCCTAGAGACCATTACAAAAGACACACCGAAAATTCGTCCTGATCCTAAACTCGTATGTGGTACCAAATCTGTTGAAAACGAGAGCCTATCAGTAGCAACTGTTGCAAAACCGCCTGAGAAATTCTGGATGTATCTTTCCAGATTTGCTCGTCATGTCACAGACGAGGATATTACCCATCTGGTGAAAAACTGCCTACAAACACAACAGCCCATCGTTGTTCGAAAGCTCGTCCGTAAAGATGCCGATTTGATCCAGTTTGCTTTCATATCGTTTAAAATCGGAATGGACAAGGAGTTGAAAGATAAAGCGCTGGATCCTTCAGTATGGCCGACAGGGATATAGTTCAGGGAATTTGAAAACCTACAAACAGAGCGGGATTTTTGGGGACCCGCGAAAATGCCAAGAATCGACATTGGGACACCCTCGGTGATTATCTCATCTTTAGAAACGCAATAAATACTACTAGCCACCAATATTGTTTGCAACTAACGGAACGCATCAACCAACCCTGAATTCCATGGCATTTGCAGCGTTCCAACCTATGGTCGTCAAACTGATGAAAGTTGCCAGCATATTAGACATTATCATTTATCACCACGACGCATGGTTTCTACAAGTATCATTCACCGTCAGAGTTTGCTGACAACGGAACGCACATCAAACAGCATTTTGGATACCCCCGAGCCACCCGTCACAGTCGAGCATTGTCGTTCATTACCTCTAGCCGCTGGCTCCTGCCTTCCAAGTCGTTCTGTTCCTGTGATCGGGAATGGTGAGGGGGTTATCCAACTTGCTCGCTCAGGCAAGTACAATACAATCAGAGCATCTACGAACCCTGAAATCCATGCCTTGCAGCTTTTCTACCTCATATGTTCGAGACACTGACGAAAATTGCATCCAAACACCAAATGCGCAAGCATTTCTCTCCGATATAATTGAGCCCATTGTCAACGCTAGCGATACTCGCGTGTCATTCATTCCATCTCGTCATCGTTCTAAAACTGCATCAGGACACCCCTTGGTTAGCAATAAGATCGGCCCATACTTTTCAACAGAAGGTATGTTGAACATGTATTATCAGAATGTTGGAGGGTTGAATTCGTGTCTGGACGACTACTTGCTGGCTAGTTCAGACTGCAGTTATGATATTCTTGCGTTCTCTGAAACCTGGCTCACTCAGAATACTACCTCGACTCAAGTTTTAGACCGCCAATTCGAAGTTTTCCGTTGTGATCGTGGTCCGCACAACAGCAGAAAAAGAGGAGGCGGTGTCCTCCTTGCTGTTTGGCGAGGTATTAAAACACACTTGATCGATGATGACGCATGGGCTGGCGTGAAACAGTTATGGTTAGCGATTGAACTCGCTGACCGTAACCTTTACTTGTGTGTTATTTATATTCCTCCTGAAAGAACACGCAACAGCTCACTGGTCGAAGCTCATACGCAGTCACTTTCATCAATTGTGGATAGAGCATCATCAATTGACGATATCGTGATCGTTGGTGATTTAAATTTGCCTGGAATTAGTTGGCGTTCTTCTGATAATGGATTCCTACATCCTGATGCTAATCTTTCGACATTAAACAAGTTCACCACTAGTATTCTCGATTGCTATAGCACTGCCACGCTTCGTCAGATCAATCATATCGTTAACGAGAACGGTAGAAGCCTCGATTTTTGTTTCGTCAGCTCCTGTGACACTGCTCCATCTATATTGTTAGCTCCGGTGCCGTTGGTGAAAGTTGTTCCTCACCACCCACCTTTACATCTCAGTATCGAGAAAGGGAATGTAGTAAGGGATAGTGACAACCCCGAACGGGTACGTCACGACTTCACAAACGCTGACTACGATAGCATCATTCCCTTTTTTGAATCTTTGGATTGGGACAATATTTTTGACGGAATCGATGTAAACACTGCAGCGGAGACATTCTCGCATATTCTTTCGTATGGGATAGATCAACACGTTCCCAAGAAGACTATATTTGTAGGCCGTCTTCCTTGGCAGACTGCTGAGCTTCTAAAACTGAAAAGTCAAAAGAAAGCCGCTCTGAGAAACTATTCGAAGAATAAAACCGTACTGCTGCGGAACCATTACATAAGATTGAACAAGATCTATAAAAGCGTGGGAACGAGATGCTTCAATAGTTATCGGGCTGGCATACAACGAAGACTCAAATCTCATCCTAAGTCCTTTTGGAATTATGTCAAACAGAAGCGTAGAGAGGATAGTCTTCCTTCGTCAATGATGTGGAATGGGACGGTAAACTCCGAGCCACAAGTCATATGCGACCTGTTTGCCTCAAAATTTTCTCGCATGTTCTCTAATGGATGGCTTACTGACACACAGATAACTTCGGCATCTAGTATCACTTAATCTTCAGGCTTAGTTATGCCCCATATCACCGTTGATGATGATTCCATTTTAGCAGCAGTACGTAAACTGAAACCGTCAACGTACTTAGGACCCGATGGAATTCCGTCGCTCTTTTTGAAAAATTGCATTAACAGCTTGCTTATCCCTCTACAAAAGATTTTCAACAACTTGCTTTCGGATGGAGTGTTTCCTCTCTGCTGGAAAAATGTGTTCATGCTTCCAGTACACAAAAAAGGTGATAAGAAAGATGTTGACAATTATCGTGGAATATCCTTATTATGCGCCGTTTCCAAACTCTTCGAGTTAGTTGTGATTGACCGACTGTTCTTCCATTGCAAGCAACACCTGAGCACGGATCAGCATGGTTTTTTCCCCAGTCGTTCAACAACGTCAAACCTATTATGTCTCACTTCTTATGTGACAGATAGTATACTTGATCGAGCACAAACGGACGTTCTTCATTTGGACCTATCTGCAGCATTCGACTAGGTTAACCACCAAATTGCTGTGGTGAAGCTTGAAAGGTTTGGAATGCACGGAAGACTTTTAAATTGGATCCATTCTTATTTGATTGGTCGTCACTCGCAAGTAGTCATTAGTGAATCCACCTCAGAATCATTTCCTATCACGTCAGGAATTCCACAAGGCAGTCATCTTGGACCACTCATCTTTCTTCTTTACTTCAACGACGTGAACGCAGTTCTGGCTGGACCTAGACTTTCTTTTGCGGACGACTTCAAGCTTTACCTCAACATTCGCTCAGAAGCTGACGCGCATTTTCTGCAAAAACAGTTGGACTCGATTATTACGTTTTCTCGATTGAAGAATCCCATAGTCTACAATTATTCCTTTGCTGGAATTCTTTTGGAAAGAGTGGATCAAATAAAGGACTTGGGAGTTATTCTTGACTCCTAACTGACGTACAAGCAACATGTTTCATTTATAGTGAACAAAGCCTTGAAAAACCTAGGGTACCTAGGTACAACGTTAGAAGATCTTGCGAATGCGCTCCCCACCAGGTCCCGGTAATTGTGCAAAGAAAGTTGATCTTTGGCTGGCATTTTCGCTTCAGATACTCAATGTGGGATATCCAGGTGCAGCTTGAATCGAACCAGAGCCCAAGATATTTAAATGACATAGAATGAGTTATCGGCTTACCCCAAATTTGAAGCTTCGGTAGTGCTGGGTTATGCTTCTTAGTAAAAAACTACCAACTCAGTTTTCTCCGTAGAGAACTCGATACCTAGCTCTAGAGCCCAAGTAGACAAATTGTCTAAGGTATCCTACAAGGGTCCTTGTAGATCGACCCCATTAGGTCCCGTGACAGACACTACACCGTCATCTGCAAGTTGTCTCAACGTACAGTTGTCACTTAGACAACCGTCAATGTCTTTGACGTAAAAATTATACAGAAGGGGGCTTAAACAGGAGCCCTGGGGGAGATCCATGTAGCTAAATCGAAAAGCTGTAGAGTTTCCATGAGAAAAGCTCATATGTTTTTCTGACAGCAAATTGTACAAAAAATTATTCATTAATGGTGAAAAGCCACAAGCGTGGAGTTTATCATAAGCCCCCTTTATGTCCAAGAATACAGAAACCATTTGCTCTTTTTTAGCAAAAACTAACTGAATATCTGTGGAAAGCAACGCGAGACAGTCGATCGTTCCCTTACCTCTGCGAAAACCGTTTTGAGTATCTGAAAGCAGTTTATTTGTCTCAACCCATTTGTCCAGGCGGAAAAGGATCATTTTCTCCAACAACTCCAACAACTGTTCTCCACGACTACATCCTTCGAGGAACGCGCTTAAAACGTGAAACAACAGTGAAGGATCTGGGAGTAATGCTAGACACCAAACTGTCATACAAGAACCACATTGCCTATATAGTTTCTAAAGCCTCATCGCAGCTAGGATTCATTTTCCGCTTCGCAAAAAACTTCAAAGATGTTTATTGTCTGACGGCACTATACTGCTCTTTGGTTCGTCCTTTTTTGGAGTACTGCGCTGTCGTTTGGTCCCCTTTCTACCAAAATGCAGTCCAGAGCGGAAGTTTATACGCTTTGCTTTACGACATCTTCGTTGGCAAGACCCTCGCAGATTGCCAAGCTATGAAAGCCGGTGTAAGCTCATTAAGCTGGAATTGTTGGAAGGGAGGCGTATGGTGGCCAAAGCGTGTTTCGTTGGTGATCTCCTTCAGGGAAACATCGATTGTTCCACTTTACATAGTCTCTTGAACATCAACACTCGACGACAAAACCTACGTTTACAATCATTCTTCATTAACCGGCACTCAAGGACCAACTACGGCAAACACGAACCTGTGCTAAACATGGCTCGTGTCTTCAACAACTATTATAACGTGTTTAATTTTAATGTATCCCGTGAGGTTAGTAAGCGTTGTTTCCGACGATGTTTGTGTTAATTGTTGTATATAATTCAATTTAATCTTATTGTCATAGGGATACACATTTTTATCTGTTGACGAATCAATAATAAATAAATAAATTAATAAATAAACTTTCGAATACAAGATAACATCGCGATGGGTCGATAGGACTTGTGGTCGGACGCGGGCTTACCAGGTTTTTAAATGGCAATAACTCTCACCCGCCTCCAATCATCCGGTACAATGTTTAGTTCGAGAAACTGATTGAACAAGTTCAACGAATGTTCCAGAGACGTCTGAAAGGTTCTTAAGCAAGTTGAACTTAATTCTATCAGCCCCTGGAGCCATATTTCCACACGAAAGAAGTGCGAGAGAGAACTCTACCATTGAAAAAAGGGTTAGCTGATCTCATCTATCGAATTTGTGTTTTGTGGGGAAACATTTGTGCTGGCACAGAATCTGGACAAACTTTTCGCGCGAACTTGAGGATCCATTGGTCCGAGTACTCCTCGTTCTCGTTGTTCATAATTCTGTTCGCAATCTTCGCGCCGTATTCCAAAAGGTATTCATCGACGTTTCACGAGATAGCCCGTCCACGAATTGTCACCAGTAGCCACGTTTCTTGGCCTTGATGAGGCTCTTAAACTCGCATTCGAGATCCGTGTACCTTCCGAAGTGCTCAGGTGTTCCACGTCTACGAAAAACTTTGAACGCGTCGAATTGTTTGCGGTTAACCTCGGTGCATTGCTGATCCCACCATGGGGAAGGAGGTTTCCTGCGAAATAACGTTCCTGGAGCTGGTCGGGTTTGAGCTTGAAGCGCGCTTTCCAAAATCAGGTTGGAGAGGAAGTTATATTCCTCCAGCGGTGGAAGCCCTTCTACCGTACCATATTGAAGTTGTCACAGAGGTCGTACATCAAAGACGACCGGTTGTCATCATACAGTTCTCCCCAGCCTGTACCTTGAGAGTAAAAATCTCTTATGATCAACCGCGGAGCAGGAAGGACCAAACAAATATCTGAAAGTTGTTTTTGGTTAATTGATGCTCTTGAAGGAATAAACACAGAAGCAATGCAAAGGCTTTTATTTTTAATAACAGCCTGACATGCGACAACTTCAATACCTGGTATTGGAGGAAAATTAACTCTATAGAAGGAGTAGCACTTTTTAATCCCCAAAAGTACTGCACCTCCACGTGAACCCTCACGATCAAGCCGAATAATGTTAAAATCATGAATCGGAAAAACTGTTTCGGGCGATAGCCATGTTTCACAAAGAGCAAATGCATCACAACCGATATTGTGAGCTAATAATTCAAATAATTCCAATTTAGGAAACAAAGTACGACAATTCCACTGTCGAACAGTGATTAAATCCCTGACTCCTTTTGGCAAGTTATCCATCGGAGGAAATGATAGCTGCAAGGAGGGGCCACTTTAATGTTAGTTTCTTCAAAAAAGTTTTCACAGTGTGGAGCATTGCCATAGCAATGCTTTTAAGATGGTCAAAAATTTCGAGATACTTGAAAATACCTTCCACAATATCATGGAATGT
>JASCZW010003785.1:0-137820 GCA_034211315.2 Aedes japonicus
GCCGTTAAACACAACATAAATACAAAAGATGACCTTCCGATTTTTTCAAAAACATACCGCTACCCCTTCTGCCATCGAGGAAGTTTAAAAGCAAATAATGAAAATGTTAGACCAAGGAATTATTCGACCGTCGAACAGTCCATGGTCGTCACCAATATGGGTCGTACCGAAGAAGCTCGATGCTTCCGGGACTCGAAAATGGAGATTGGTTATAGATTATCGCAAGTTAAACCAGAAAACTGTGGATGATCGGTATCCAATCCCTAACATCACCGACATTCTCGACAAACTAGGGAGATGTCAATATTTTTCAACCCTTGATTTAGCATCGGGGTTTCATCAAATCGAGGTAACGAAAGAGCATATCTCTAAAACTGCGTTTAGTGTCGAAGGAGGGCACTACGAGTTTGTAAGGATGCCTTTTGGCCTCAAGAATGCACCTGCTACGTTCCAGAGAGTGATCCTCAGGGAACATATCGGTGTCAGATGCTTAGTCTATATGGATGATATTATCATCTATTTGACTAGTCTGCAAGAACACTTGATAAACTTAAAACTGATCTTAGACACTCTCAGGAAATTTAACATGAAAATCCAAATTGATAAGTGCGCATTTCTCCAGAAAGAAGTCGCATTTCTGGGGCACATAGTTACTCCAGATGGCGTCAAGCCTAACCCTGAAAAGATCAGTGTAATTAAAGAATGGCCGCTACCAAGAAGCGAAAAGGAGTTAAGAGCCTTCCTTGGTGTTGTAGGCTACTACAGAAAATTTATTAAGGATTTCGCAAAAATTGCGAAGCCACTCACACAACAGCTACGGAAAGGAGAGACAATCAAACACACTAAAGAGTTTGTGTCAGCCTTCGAACGCTGTAAAAATATTTTAACAAGTAGCCACGTGCTACAGTACCCCGATTTTACGAAGCGGTTCGTGCTTACCACCGACGCTTCGAATTACGCTTTAGGTGCAGTTTTGTCCCAAGGCCCAGGACAAACCCATCGCCTTTGCCTCACGCACCTTGTCCGCAAGCGAAGAAAAATATTCCGCGATTGAAAAGGAACTTTTAGGTATTGACTGGGCATGTAAATACTTTAGGCCGTATCTGTTCGGTCGGAAATTTACACTTTTTACTGATCATAAGCCTCTCACCTACGCCTTGAATCTCAAGAGTCCTAATGACAGGTTGATCAGAATGAAATTACGCCTTGAGGAATTCGACTACGAAATCCAATATAGGCCCGGCAAACAAAATGTCGTCGCCGACGGGTTATCTAGGATAACTCACCAGGTAAACGTCAACGAACTAGAATCACCCTCTTCGTCCAATTCAGATGCAGCAACAGTGCATTCCGCAGATTCCGACAATGGGAACCTTATCAAAATGACAGAATCACCACTAAATGTTTTCGAAAATCAAATTTATTTAAAAAAGGGTGATAGTAACGGCGAAACGTACGAAATGGTATTTCCCGGAACCCACAGACGCACTTTAACAAGGGCAACATTTGGAGTTCCAGTAGCAATAAAAATATTTCGGGATTATATGCATCCCACAAGGGTAAATTGCATTCTTTGCCCAGAAGAATGGCTGAACACCCTACAAATTACATACAGGAACCACATTTCTCGTAATAAGTCATTCAAAATTATACTAACACAAACCATATTGCAGGACCTAACAACCTTAGAAGAACAAGACACCGTTATTGAAGCAACACATGATCGAGCTCACCGAGGTATCGAGGAAAACTACATGACAATTGCGAGGAAATTCTACTTTCCTAAGATGAAAAACCAGATCCGTGATTTCATCAATCTTTGCCCCACCTGTCTAGAATGTAAGTACGAACGGAACCCCTACAAAATCACTTTCTCAGAAACCCCTATCCCACAGAAACCCTTAGACATCCTACATGTGGATATCTACATTTCCTCTCCTAACCTTTTTATAACAGCAGTTGACAAGTTATCCCGATACGCAATCCTCATACCCATAAAATCCCGCTCCATACCAGACGTCAAAAGAGGTATTACCAAACTCTTTACCACTTATGGAACACCAAAATTAATAGTATGCGATAACGAAGTCGCTTTTAGATCTCCAGAAGTTCGAGGCCTTCTTCAAAGGCTTAATGTCGAAATTTACTTTACACCCTCTGGACACAGTGAGGTGAATGGAATCGTGGAACGATTTCATTCAACTCTTGCAGAAATCTTCATTTGCATTCGACAAAAATTTATTGATTTATCAGATAAAGAATTGTACAGAATAGCGACTTCACTATACAACAGCTCAATCCATTCAGCTACAAAAATGAAACCGATAGAAATATTTTTCGGAATCAAAGAAGGGGATGAACGCCCACTAAATTTAGATAGTATTCTAGAAAACAGGAACAAAATCTTCGACGATGTCGTCAACAAAATTCAAAAGTATCAGGAAAAAACAAGAGAACGACACAATTTACAAAGAGAAAAGGAACCAGTTCTACTGGATAACGAAACAGTCTACAACAGGATACAGGGTATCAAAACAAAACGAAAAGCAGAAACCTTCACGGATCATAGAAATATTAAGCTACACAAAACAAAAATAAAGAGGAAACGAAAGACTTATTTATTTACGAAATTTAACCATCAAAATGATCCTCTGATTATATAATATTTCCCTCAAAGTAATACTAACCTCTACTAACCCATAGAAACTCTTATTTTCAGAATATGGATATGTTTTACATAATGCTGTTTCTCGCGGCAAGCAACGCACAACATTTAATAATAGAAAATTTACAAGATCACCCATTGTTACTAATCAAGGAAAAAGAATGCAAAATTCAAGTAGGAGTAACCAAGCTCATCCACCCTATAAACATGAGTATGATCGAAAATTCAATCGAAACCTTAAGCAGCGCTTCATATCAAAAACTTGAAAAAACTAACCCACTAACACACATTATAAGACTCAAAATACAACAACTGTACACTACGTTCTACGGACTACGACCAAGGAATCACAGAAGCAGACGATGGGACCCTATCGGCACGGCCTTCAAGTTTATCGCTGGAACCCCTGACGCACAAGACCTCAGGATAATTAATTGCACCATGAATGAACTGATTAGTGAGAATAATGAACAGCTTAAAGTTAACATGCATCTTAGCGAGAGAATTGCACAGCTTACTAGCACAATCAATAAGCTTGTGGAAAACACCTTTACCAACAAAATTATTTTGGACGAGATCGAGACAATAACAGCCATACTAAACATAGACAGCATCAACCACCTTTTGGACAGCATCCAGGACGCAGTCACTCTCTCAAAAAGTTCGCTTGTTAGCAACAAAATTCTATCTTTACGGGAATTGAACACTATAAGGACACTTCTGCAGAATCAAGGAGTTGCAGTAGATTTCCCGGACGAAGCTCTCCAATTCTTCATACCAAAATTAGCGCTGAAAGGCGACATTCTCCTATATATGCTCAACATCCCTCAACTAGAAAACACAACATCAAACATTCTGAGGTTGTACCCTCTACCGTACAATAACCATATTCTACATCATTACCCAACACACATTATTAAAAAAAGCAATATCCTCTATACAACGATTAAACCAGAAGACTTTGTACAACGATCATCATATCTGAGGGAGCTCCACGATGAATGCTTAGTATCACTCATCCATGGAAAGCAAGCCGAATGCAGTTCTGTTATGCAGAATTACACGACTCAGAAACTCATCACGGAAAACTCGATTTCAGTCTCCAACGCTAAAAACCAAGTTCTACGTTCAGACTGTGGACCGGATAACAGGACCCTAAACGGAAATTTTCTTATTTCATTCGCCAACTGTACGATAGTGTTCAACAACCAGCATTTTGAAAACAACGAGTTGACAAGTGAAGCGCACGTCATCCAGAGCGCATTCCATAATCTTAAAATAACCTGGAAATGGCATAGAAGTTACGAGCTGGAAAAAAATTAATAACGAAACCATCATCAATAGGAGTAAATTGAACCATGTATACCTAAAACAAAAACCTGTTTGGGGGATATTCTCTTGTGCAAATTGCATGCATCCTAACAGTCACTATCATTCTTATCAGAAAATTCTCATCCATAGCAACAAATTCAAAACCATTTAACCTCGGAACGGGACGTTCTACACTTGAAGGGGGAGTAGTTAACGACGCTACAAACCAAGATAACAAGCCTGTTCCTGAGAAATCATCAAACATCGAACAACTAGTAAGCGAACGACTTAAGCAGATACAACAACAACAACAACAATTAGCAACAGCGATATCATCATTTGAACGACCACATTCCACCAAAACAACAGTCAGCGAAACCAATGTAGCAACAGTTTAATCAAACCAAAGACGCGCAACATCAGCAACACATGACCGGACGCCGCGATTCAATTTCACCATAAGTTAATTTGCGTAGCTAGCAATTATGCGTTAGAAGCGAGGCCTCTGTAATTTCCTTTAGACAATAAAATGAGATTACTAGTTTGGTCTTCAACCAGTTCAGTTCAGTTTCTATTTTTTAAAAACGCATCCCGAAGGCCTCGACTTGTAACTTATAAATATATATATATATATATATATATATATATATATATATATATATATATAGAAAATATATATATATATATATAAATATATAAATATATATATATATATATATATATATATATATATATATATATATATATATATATATATATATATATATATATATATATATATATATATATATATATATATATATATATATATATATGCGATTTTGAGCAAAATCGGACAACTTTTTTCAACTCTATTCTTTTCCCGTGGAATCGCTGTATATATATATATATATATATATATATATATATATATATATATATATATATATGTATATATATCAATATATATATATATATATATATAGATATATATATATATATATATATATATATATATATATATATATATATATATATATATATATTTATATATATATATATATATATATATATATATATATATATATATATATATATATATATCTATATATATATATATATATATTGATATATATACATATATATATATATATATATATATATATATATATATATATATATATATATATATATATATATATATATATACAGCGATTCCACGGGAAAAGAATAGAGTTGAAAAAAAAGTTGTCCGATTTTGCTCAAAATCGCATGATATGTTTTTCATCGAAAATAATAAGACCCGTATTTTTTTATTTTTTTATTAGGGTGACCATGATATAGGGTTATCGGAAAAATCGACGTTTTTCGAAATTTTTTATTTTTGAAAAATCATAACTTCTGAACTGCTCAATCGATTTCAAATATTTTTTTATAAATAGAAAGATTATTACTTCTTGTTTTTATTAAAAATATTTTTTTAAATAATTAATGTACTCAAATATGCTAAAATGGTCATGTTGCCGTTCGGCTGTTTGTAACAAATTGTGTGAATTTCATTAAAAAAAAGCTACCTCACCTGAAAAATATCAATTTTTTTTCTAATGAAGGTAGTCAATACAGATATAAGATGACTGCTTCAAATTTGTGCCACATGTACAAGGACTTCCGTCTTAATGCAGAGTGGAACTTTTTTGCCACTTGCTATGGAATAGGGCCTTGTGACGCTTTAAGAGGCGTTCTAAAGCGAAACGCTTCAAAAGCAAGTTTACAAGGCCATCATATTACAACTGCATACGAACTTTACTCTTGGACTGTTTCTTAAGTAGATTCCAAAATATATTACTTGTTTTTCTCGGAAAAAGATTACAATGCAATGGAAAAGAAAATAAAGAACCATTGTACTCCTGTAAAACAAATCTCTGGGACTGTTCCCAGATTTCGTCTAAAGGAGTATACACGTTTCGATATCTTCGAGCGAATCACAACGTTTTATTTCTGTTGCAACTATAGCTTTAGCTGGAAGTTTATTAAGGTTTAATTTTAGTGTAATTTAATAGATTCAATTCACTTACAAAAATCGGTGTGCATGTGTATTGTAACACCACTTCTTTGTATAGACGTTTTTTGTTCAATTTTCCTGCATGTTAATTATAGAATTAGGTTTGCTTTAAACGAATATAATTAGGAACTTACAATTATCAATATTTGCATGAACTTAGGTAGGAACAATTAATTTTAAACTTCTTTAGCAGTAGGTAGTTTTAGAATAAATTTATCAAAGGACCATTAAACAAACGGTCTTCACTAAGCGATTGTATGATGGACAATGGTTTTAATGCATAAAGACGATGTCGGTCGTTTCACTCTATCTTCATCCTCATTTCCTGTCTGTCACCGTGACAGTCCTTTTGACAGTGATGGTGACAGTGTTGGTGACAGCTTCAGGCCCCCACTGTATCTTCACGAACAGTGTTCCCAGTGCCAACATTCTCTCCCCCGTAACACTGGCCACCAGGTCCAGTTTTACCACCTTCGCCAACCTCTAATACTGCCAGTTTGGCCACCGGCCTACGCACAAGCCCCTCCCGGTTTGTATTACAGCTTGACGAATCCTCCCATCCGCCCCTTGAATCGCTTGGACAACCCGACCTCCAACCCATTCGTTTCGTTTGCCTTCGCCAACCACCAGTACCAACTGTCCTTCTGTTATCGGTTCCACTTCACCACACCATTTGGGTCGCTTGGTCAACGTCGGGAGGTACTCGATAGTCCACCTCTTCCAGAATATATCAAGTTGCTGCTGTACTTGGCTCCACGATGAGCGAAGAGCTTCAGTAGGCTTCGTTGCTTCAACCACCGGCTGACGGACACCACTTGAGTTTCCTAACAGGAAGTGGTTCGGTGTGAGTGCCTCACACTCCTCGGAAGTTAGTGGTAGATAGGTCAGTGGACGACTGTTAACAATCGCTTCGGCTTCAACCAGAAACGTCTCCAATGCTTCGTCATCTAGCTTACGGTTGTTGTTGTACGCCACCTCCACGGCAGCTTTGACGGAACGGACCATCCTTCCCACGCTCCACCACATGTGCGGAGTACTTGGAGGGTTGAATACCCACTTAGTTGCAGTGCCAGTGAACGTAGTGGCTAACTCCTCAATTTGCTCCTTCAGCAATCTAGCGGCTCCCTGGAAATTTGTGCCATTATCTGAGTATATCTCAGCCGGAGAGCCTCTACGGCAGATGAAACGCCGAATGCTCTTGATGCATGACTCCGAAGATAAGTTGTGAGCGATTTCAACGTAAACCGCCCGTATGGTTAGGCACGTGAATAACGCAACCCAGCGTTTTGCGCTGCTTCTCCCAATCTTCACCGACAACGGTCCGAAGAAGTCCAGGCCAACATACGTAAACGGCCGTGACAAATGACGCCATTCTCGCTAGTGGTAAGGGTGCCATGCGAGGTATCTTCGGTGAACACTTATACACTCGGCACCATTGACACCGATTTGCAACGTTGTTTACTGCTGTTCTCAACCTCGGAATGTAGAACCGCTGGCGAACCTCGTTTACTACGGTTTCCGAATTACCGTGCAGGTATCTACGGTGGTAGCTATCCAATAACAGCGCGAGTGAAAGTATGTTTCGCAGGGAGAATTATCGGAAATTTCGTATCCCGTTTAATGTTTGGAGCTGCTACGATTCTGCTTTCTACTCGTAGGATGCCTTCTTCATCCAGAAAAGGACATAGCTGGTAAAGAGTGCTGCTTTTGTCTAACGGTAGCTGCTCGTTCCTTGGCTTTGAATGGTTGCGTCTCATAAGAACCATCTCGTCTGAAAAGTATTGCCACTGTACTTCGCGGATCACATGGCGCTCTGCTTTCTGAAGTTCTTCGGACGATAATGGGCCTTCGACTCGTTTCTGACCTGCTAACTTTAGTTTAAGATTACCAGCAAAACGGTAAACATATGCGACAGCGCGAATAGCTCGGCTAAGTTGGGAATACCGCTCAAGTTCTACCAGGCGTCCTGGGATCCATACCCTCTCGTGGGAATAGCAGGGACGCAATTCTTCTTCTGTCGGTTGTAGGGATGTTCGCTGCTTAGGCCATTCGGTTGCTGGTAACTTTAGAAATGCTGGACCTGTGAACCAGACACTTTCAGCGGAGAGATCTGGGCCATTTCCCCACTTCGTTGCAATATCAGCAGGATTCTGCTTGGAAGGCACCCAGCGCCAGTTTTCAACCTCAGTTGTCGTCAACAATTCCCCAATTCGGCACGCAACGAACTGCTTGTATCGCCTGTGGTCAGCCCGTAGCCAGGAAAGAACGGTTGCAGAATCGCTCCAGAACACCTTCTTTGTAATATGCAGTGTGTGACTGTCCTCAACAAACTGCGATAATCGAGCTCCAAGAACTGCAGCCTGTAGTTCCAAGCGGGGAATTGATTGTGGCTCAGCGGGCTCACCTTCGTCTTTCGCTGCGACGAGCACACTCTCTGGAAATCCCTCAGGGCTCACCGTCCGAAAATACGCTGCCGCACAGTAAGCAGATTCACTGGCATCAACGAAGATGTGAAGTTGAAGATCCTTGTACCGTTCCTTGATAGCGCCGGAAAAGTAACAGCGAGGAATTTTCAGGTCGCGAACATCTTTAAACAGGACTGTCCACTTTTTCCATCTCCGATGTAGATCATCATCTACTTTTTCATCCCACTGGACGCCTGCTCTCCATACGTCCTGTAACAAAATCTTCCCGTGTACAACGAAGAGGCCTAGCAAACCCAGTGGATCAAAAAGCGACATCAAGCACTTCAGCATCTGTCTTTTCGTAGGGGACTCCATGTTGTGGATCGAATCAGTGACCTCCTTCTTCATATCGGTTGAAAAACTGAAGACGTCTTCGTGCGTGACCCATAAGAGTCCGAGTATACGCTCATAATCGCTTGGTTTTTCGACCGCAAGCCTTTTGTTGTCTCTGAGCTCCACTTCGCCCAGACCGGTCAAAACTGCGCTGCTGTTGGACAGCCAGTTTCTTAAATCGAATCCACCATGTTCGTGTATTAGACGCATTTGTAGCGATATTTCGATCGCCTCCTCTAATGATTCATAGCTCTCCAGTGAATCATCCACGTAGTGGTTCTGCACAATGCCTTCAACAGCTCGGGGATAGACTTCGTTGAACTCGCGGGCATTCTTGTTTTTAATGTATTGAGCTGACGCTGGGGAGCACGTTGAGCCGAAAGTAGCGACATCCATGAGATAGACGTCTGGTTGATCGGCTGGGCTATTTCGCCAAAGGAACCGCTGCGAGTGGCGATCTTCCTTGCGAATGTAAATTTGGTAAAACATTTCCCTTATATCTGCTGAGACACCTATGTTGAACTGGCGGAATCGTGATAGCACACCTGTAAGTGACGTCAGTTGATCTGGACCTTTCAACAGTACTGAGTTGAGTGATATCCCGTTCACAGCCGCTCTTGCATCCCAAATCATGCGAACCTTGCCTGGCTTCCGTGGGTTTGTCACTGCCCCTAGCGGCAAATACCATACGCGACGCATATCTGCATTAGCTATCTCCTCTTTGGTTGCACGATGAGCGTAGCCTATTAGTTGGTACTCGTTTAGTTGTTTCTGCAGGGTTTGTTGGAGGTCCGGGTCCCGTTTCATTCGCTTTTCCAAACATTCAAGCCGTCGAAGAGCCATGCCGTACCTGTCGGGAGGCTCGATGTGGTCGAACTTCCATAGTAGACCAGTTTCAAAGCGGTTGCCGATTCGCACAGTTGTTTCCTTCAGTATGCGCTGAGCACGCTGTTCCGTTTCCGATAAGGGTGGCGTCCAATGTTGTACTCCGACTTCTTCATTGGTAAAAAATCCTTGACAAGGTCATGCATAGATTGATCCGATAAGCACCCACATCCATGACAATTAAGTGACGACCTTTGATCGCTGCTCGCTTTACCACCATAGATACACCAACCCAGTCTAGTTTTCACGGCGGTTGGCTCTTGTCTGAGTCCTTCTCGTACCTTCAACGGAACGATTAGATCTACGTTGTTTACTCCAATCAGAAGCCTTGGAACCGCTTTACTATAGCTCGCAACGGGTAGCCCCTTGAGATGTGTATACTTCTCTGATAGATGTTTATACGTAAGAGTTTGAGCAGGCAGTGACAACTCCTTGACGGTTTGGACTTCCTCTAGCGAATATTTTCTTCCTCCAGTCGGCGAAATCACTAATGACAGTTGCTTTGAATTTTTCTCCACCCTGGTCACATTTGCTGTCCACAATAGACACAGTGGTACCGTTTCACCATCAACGCCGAGTTCCTCAGCCAAGCTATCCTCCATCAAAGTGAGAGATGATCCGTCGTCGAGGAAAGCGTATGTCTGCACCATTCCCTTTGGTCCGTACAGAGTCACCGGTAAGATCCTGAAGAGTAGTGACTGTTCCGCCAGGCGATGCGTGTAGTTCTCAGCGGTATTAGTGACTGGCTTTCCCGTCGAATTCGAATTGCTGCGTGATGAGTGCAGGAGTGGATGATGACGAAATTCGCAACCATTGGTTCCGCAGTAGCTTGTCTTCCTACAGCTTCTTCTACCGTGGAAGTTCAGGCAGCTACGACAAAGTCTGTTGGACTGAACGCACTTCCAGCGCTCGTCGATAGAGAGTGTTTTGAAGGAGCGGCATTCGTGGATGCGATGACCGGCGTTCTTGCAAGTTGGACAAGTTTTTGTTTCCTCACGAATAGGCGATGAACTGCTCCGTGCACTGGGTTTCGAATCACTGAGATGAGTATTCACATTTCCTCTAGGGTTAACTTTATTCTTGTCGACGGCACTAGATCTTCCACTGCTACTGGTATACATTGTCACTTTGGTCACTGATTTCACTACACTGGACATGAAGCTACCGAAAGTTTTAAGATTCGCGTTCGGGAACCCCTGTAGATACGAACCCCATTCCATTTGTAGATACGGTGGCAGTTTGGCTACAAGTTCCATAAGAAGTGAAGGGTTTGACAGATGCGCGGTTTGTCCAGCAGCTTCTAAATGATCGCAGAGGCTTTGAATGGACATCCCAAAGTCGATTATGGTTTGAAATTTTTCAATTTTTGGTGGTGGTGCCGAACGCACTTTTTCCAGAAGGGCTGAGATCAGCAGCTCAGGCCTTCCATAGAGCAAATGGAGGGTTTCCATAATATGAGGCACCGAATCGGGTAAAAGCAATCGGCTTTGAACAGCCTCGTATGCTGCGCCCTTCAGACTCCGCTGAAGGCGGCATAAATTTTCGGCACTTGAGTACCCACAAGCAAGTGTAGTGTTCATAAAACTGCTTATGAATACCGGCCAATCAGCAGGGTTGCCCGAAAAGGGGTAAATCGCGCGGCATTACTTGCCTAGCGGCTAATTGCGAGGGGGAGGGGGCATGATTGGCTATATTTGCATTTAGCAATGGTGATTGCAAAGGTGATAGAGCAATACTACCAAAATGCTTCAATAAATGTGCTATGTTGGCATCACATCTATATGGTGGTAAATTTGTTTGAAAGGCATTAATATCTGGCTCACCTGGTGGCCCGGGGAAGGGCAAAGGGCAAGACGCTGGTACAAACCCAGGCAGCGATGGTATCGCTGTATCATAGTTGGTGGTTAACATCGGCGGTTGTTCAGGTGTAGGCCCAACCACTGGTGGAAGCAAGGTTGGGAATCCTGGTGGCGGTGCGGGTACAGGGGGTGGTATCGACGCAGAAGGACCGCATGGGATGCTTTGAGGTGCTGAAACCGCCGTAGACATTGGAGCGGCAGTATTAGACGGGTGCTCCAATCCAGATTGGGTGGTCAGCTTTGACGATGGTAGAAGAGAAGACATTGCTGTATAGCAATCTATCGGTGCGGCTGGAGATTGTGCTGGCGTTGGGGTTGATTGTGCCAACGGCGATGCACCAATGATCTTGTTGAAAACAGCACGTTTTGCTACCACTTGTTGTTTCGGAATTGTTATCCAACCTTCATCTCTCACAGGATTCACACACGTTTGGAAAGTTGATCGCTGATTGAGCAAAGATGGATGCTCGATGGAAATTCGTAGATTTTCTTCGTCTTGCTGTGATGGAATGTGGCTCGTAGGGGAAACATCATAACGTCTGGTCTGGCTGAGGGATGCTGGCGGCAATGGTGGGCCTCCTTCTTTCGCTTGTGAAATATGCGAGGCAACCGTTTGCTCTGCGCAGTTGTCAATCCATTGAACAACCTTGGTGATATTAGACCGTTTGCTTATTCGGCTACTCCTACTCCTAACGCTTTCATTACCTTCTTCCGAATCTAGCTGCGATGCCAGCAGCTTATATTTATCCTCCACGAATTTGCTCTGGATTGCTTGGAGCTCTTGTAGCTTCTCAAGCTGCAGGTTCAACCTCGCTGATTTGCCCGATTTCCCAGAGGAGCGGGAAGCGTGGGACACGGACATCACACTACCAGAATCATTCACATGACACTTCGAGCAAGACCATGATCGGTTTTCGACCGAATCCGAGACACCAGCACACGTAAAGTGCCACCATGTTTGACACTCATCGCACTGTACCATATTTTCCATGCCGTTCGGGTAATCACAGCCTACGCAGTCTGACCTTTTCTCGTCGAGCGTTTGTGTGTGGCGTGGTGTATGTGTTTCAAGCGTCTTCGGGTTCGGATCCATATCGACGATTTAGTGCGACGATTTTTCTAAAGTTTGTTCCCAGATTTCGTCTAAAGGAGTATACACGTTTCGATATCTTCGAGCGAATCACAACGTTTTATTTCTGTTGCAACTATAGCTTTAGCTGGAAGTTTATTTAGGTTTAATTTTAGTGTAATTTAATAGATTCAATTCACTTACAAAAATCGGTGTGCATGTGTATTGTAACACCACTTCTTTGTATAGACGTTTTTTGTTCAATTTTCCTGCATGTTAATTATAGAATTAGGTTTGCTTTAAACGAATATAATTAGGAACTTACAATTATCAATATTTGCATGAACTTAGGTAGGAACAATTAATTTTAAACTTCTTTAGCAGTAGGTAGTTTTAGAATAAATTTATCAAAGGACCATTAAACAAAGGGTCTTCACTAAGCGATTGTATGATGGACAATGGTTTTAATGCATAAAGACGATGTCGGTCGTTTCACTCTATCTTCATCCTCATTTCCTGTCTGTCACCGTGACAGTCCTTTTGACAGTGATGGTGACAGTGTTGGTGACAGCTTCAGGCCCCCACTGTATCTTCACGAACAGTGTTCCCAGTGCCAACAGGGACACAATCGTTTCATTACTTTAAGCCACAGATTGAAAATTACATTATCGTGAAACGGTTTTCGTTTTCAGATGAAGAAAAGTGCGTTAAATTGTTAGAATTTTGCTTTGTAATTTTTTTTTGATGAATTATGAAAAATAAAAATAATTAAATAATCGAATTAAATGCTGAGTTTTAATTGAAGGTAATCTGGGAAAACCCTTGCCTGTAGTCTAATGCTTTGAGATTTGAGCTACAATTCTTCAATATAGCGGAGCCTGGTCTAATCTCGACCCTATGGCCAATGCCGACTTCCCAAGATTCTCTAAGACAGCGCTGGTTGCCAAATTTTTAATAATACCAATCGAAAGCTTTCATTACACAAAGAATTTCAACGTAGAATGCATTGGTCGAAGAAATTGTGTTTTTTGGACTTGTAATTGTATTCTAGTTTCGGTTCGATTCACTCAAAATGACCCTAATGTGGAATAATTCAAAATATGAGTTAACTTTACTCAGTCGTGGTTTACGCTACAACTCAAATTCGGCATGAGTGCCCCTGCAATCCTTATGAGCACTCATGCTGAATTTGGACGCTAACGGACCATTGTGGCTCCAGTTATAGCGTAAACCATGGCTGAGTAAATCCTAGCAATGTTGGTCTCTGCTTTTAAACAATTTGAGGCTGATTTATAGTTCTTACATTTAATGGGGTCAGAATTGGACCAGCCTCCCCTACTTTTGATGGGTACAATACTTCACAAATAAAACTAGATTTGTAAACATGGTTATCATGAATTTATTAGGAATTAGTTTGATAACTTCAATGAAATGATTCCCGCAGTTATTTTGAAGTGATGGAAAATGATGCTCATTCCATGTGTGTATGGGCAAAAAACTTTAAATTTTCAAAAAATTTAACTCAAAATCGGCTCGAAGAACATTTCAGATTTTTTGATATGTTATGTAAAAATGTTTGAATTTTAATAAAAAAATATAAAAATAAATAGTCGTTGTGGTCCAACATTTCAAAAATCATAAAAAAACAAATATATTGACCATTTTAGCATATTTGAGTACATTAATTATTTTAAAAAATATTTTTAATAAAAACAAGAAGTAATAATCTTTCTATTTATAAATTATATTTGAAATCGATTGAGCGGAAGTTATGATTTTTCAAAAATAAAAAATTTCGAAAAACGTCGATTTTTCTGATAACCCTATATCGAACATGGTCACCCTAATAAAAAAATAAATAAATACGGACCTTATTATTTTCGATGAAGAACATACCAAGCGATTTTGAGCAAAATCGGACAACTTTTTTTTTCAACTCTATTCTCTTCCCGTGGAATCGCTGTATGTATGTGTATATGTATATATATATATATATATATATACACATATATATATATATACATATATATATATATATATATATATATATAGATATATATATATATATATATATATATATATATATATATATATATATATATATATATATATATATATATATATATATATATATATATATATATATATATATATATATACAGCAATTCCATGAAAAAAGTTATACGATCTCTCAGAATTTTATAATATTCGGTAGGATTGTTCAACATCGAAAAATATTAGACCCGTATTTTTTATTTCGTTATTAGACTGGACCTTTCTGCGTTAGACTGGTCCAAAAAATCGTGATTTTTCAAAATCTTCAATTTTCAAAAATTTATAACTCCTAAACCGTTTAACCGATTTTAGTCATTTTTGGCCATTGTATTGGTATTTTTTTGAATTTCTAAGCAAAAATACGAAACCTTTGAATATATCAATTTTTGTATGAAAAATACAAAACAAATAGTTTTTCTTGAATTTGACTGCGAGGGGCCTCAACGACTCCTTGTTTTAGTATTTTTAAATGAAAGAGCATTCAATTTTACATAACATATCAAAAATTGGAGATGTTCTGCGTGTCGTTTGGAGATACAATTTTTAAATAATAAATCATTACTCTTCATTTTATACATCACCCGCCTGTAGAAACGATGAAGATGCATGGTAGATTACCATGCGTCTCCATCCAATCAAACCTATGACTAATGAAATCTATGAGTTACTTACAAACTTAGTATACCATTCGAATCAGTCTTTAAGGCTTTCCGTTAACCACACAGACCAATTGCTATTTTTTGACGATTACCTTTTCAAATAAATAAGGCTTTAAAATTTCAAATATTTTTGCTTAGTGTAAGTTCCAAGAAAAAAACACTTTAAAGCCGCGCGACATGATGAACATGTTGAAAAATAAGAAAAACACTTTTATACATTTATTTTTATTTATTAAGTTTTTTCATAACAATTTTATACATTTTTCTTCCGTTGAAAATGAATTTTGTTTCACAATAATATACTCTTCGTTTTGAGGCTTAAAACTATGGAATGACTGAGTCCCTGAAATTTGCTTCACACGTGTAACGATTTTTTAATTTTCTTTCCATTTTATTATAGTCGGATTCCGAAAAAATTGAAAGTGTATTTTCGAGTCTGGCTTAGAAATAGCCCATGAATAAAGTTCTTCGGCCGTTGTTATGTGATGATCTTGCAAACTGGCTTTCGCAGCATTTCGTTTCAATACGCCTCCCAAAGCATCACAAGGGCCCTTTCCATGACAAGTAGCGAAAAATTCCACTCGGCATCTATGCCAAAATCTTTTGCATGTTGCACAAATTAAAAGCGGTCATTTTATTTTTGTATTGGCTAACAGAATAACAGATAACGCAAGCGAGCGACGAGTATGAAATGAAAGAGATGTTGTTCACTCTGCTGCTTCTCCGCTTTAGAAATTCCACTCTACTCCCTCCCGTCAGCGAGTAGACCTCGATCGCTACAGCCGAGAAAACAATTCAATTCAATCTCACAGGTCGATAAACATTCTACATCTACAGTAGGTAGTCAATACGTATCAACGGTTCTTCTTTTAAATAATAATACCAATGCCCCTCTGTGTAACGAAAAGAATGTTAGGTAATCAAATTGTCAATATCTACCTAAAGTCTCATTAGTCTTAGTTGCTATAATATTATATAATTATGTCAAGTAAATATTATTTATTATATAATATTTACTTGACATTCTGTGACCTACTCATAGATTTCATTAGTCATAGGTTTGATTGATGGAGACGCATGGTAATCTACCATGCATCTTCATCGTTTCTACAGGCGGGTGATGTATAAAATGAAGAGTAATGATTTATTATTTAAAAAATTGTATCTCCAAAACGACATGCAGAACATCTCCAATTTTTTGATATGTTATGTAAAATTGAATGCTCTTTCATTTAAAAATACTAAAACAAGGAGTCGTTGAGGCCCTCGCAGTCAAATTCAAGAAAAACTATTTGTTTTGTATTTTTTTCATACAAAAATTGATATATTCAAAGGTTTCGTATTTTTGCTTGGAAATACAAAAAAATACCAATACAATGGCCAAAAATGACTAAAATCGGTTAAACGGTTTAGGAGTTATAAATTTTTGAAAATTGAAGATTTTGAAAAATCACGATTTTTTGACCAGTCTAACGCAGAAAGGTCCAGTCTAATAACGAAATAAAAAATACGGGTCTAATATTTTTCGATGTTGAACAATCCTACCGAATATTATAAAATTCTGAGAGATCGTATAACTTTTTTTCATGGAATTGCTGTATATATATATATATTTTTTTTTTATATGTATATATATATATATATATATATATATATATATATATAAATATATATATATATATATATATATATATATATAATATATATATATATATATATATATATATATATATATATATATATATATATATATAATATATATATATATATATATATATATATATATATATATATATATATATATATATATATATATATATATATATATATATATATATATATATATATATATG
The DNA here is from genome assembly GCA_034211315.2 of Aedes japonicus. NCBI lineage: Eukaryota > Metazoa > Arthropoda > Insecta > Diptera > Culicidae > Aedes > Aedes japonicus. The sequence goes on from JASCZW010003785.1 coordinate 17,196, forward strand.
TTAGATGGCTTGCTCTTTTGACCAATTGTTCAATCTTGTTGTTTCAAGGAGATTCTTTATGTCTCTGTGGAAACGTATAAGTGATGTTGCCTATCGATCCACGCATCCCTTTTTTGGCCCTTCATACAATGAATTTAGGATAATCAGTTGTTATTAAAGCTTGATCAAGTCGAACAGCGGAGCTCATTGCTGTCGGACTTAGTTTCCGTGCTACAATGTGTGGGAGTACATATCGTACATCATACATCATTCATCATACAGGTCTCTGGTTGCGATCGCCTGCTCGCTCTCTCTCTTCTGATCCATGGGGTTCGTTTATCGCGGATGATAGCAATGCGTTCTGGAGCATGCCTTTCAAGCAAATTTTGAACTGCATGCGTTGCCATTTGTGCTTTAATCTCAACGTCGTTACAGTCAGCAAGTCAAGGAAGTAAAGTACACGCTGGGGGGTCGGTATTTGGGCACGAACGTCACAGATGAGGTAGACTACGTCGTGATCAGAAATGGAATTGGCTGTTTAAGTGGCAGACTTCCGGATCAATTGTGGACAGTCTGTAATCATGAGATCGATTGTTGAAGAAGTATTCTCAGTTAAAGGGCGATACGGTCAAAATTTGGTCAATATCAACTTGACGTATTTCATTCAATTTTGCATTTAAAAAACCTGAACACCCCTCATTTTGAAGGTGTGTGTGTGTAGAATGTTGTTCCTATTTTGATTTTGGAATTCACTCTTCAGTTGTCAAAATGCCGTCCAAGCAAGAAGAGCAGCGTATCAAAATTTTGCTCGTGCATCGCGAAAATCCGAGCTACTCGCACGCAAAGTTGGCAAAATCGCTAAAAGTTGCCAAATCAACCGTTACAAATGTAATTAAAGTGTTTGGGGAACGTTTGTCGACAGCCAGGAAGTCTGGATCGGGGGGAAATCGAAAACCGGAAGCCGCTGAGACGACAAAGAGAGTTGCCGGTAGTTTCAAGCGAAACCCTAACCTATCTCTCCGAGATGCCGCAAATAAGCTGGGTGTATCGTCTACAACCGTGCATCGAGCCAAAAAACGAGCCGGACTATCGACTTACAAGAAGGTAGTGACTCCAAGTCGCGATGATAAACAAAATACGACGGCCAAAGCGCGATCCCGGAGGCTGTACATGACGATGCTGACGAAGTTTGACTGCGTGGTAATGGGCGACGAAACCTACGTCAAAGCCAACTACAAGCAGCTTCCGGGACAGGAGTTTTATACGGCAAAAGGAAGGGGAAAGGTAGCAGATATTTTCAAGCACACGAAACTGTCAAAGTTCGCAAAGAAATATCTGGTTTGGCAAGCCATCTGTACCTGTGGCTTGAAAAGCAGCATTTTCATAGCTTCTGGGACTGTCAACCAAGAAATTTACGTGAAAGAGTGTTTGAATAAACGTCTGCTGCCTTTCCTGAATTTTATACTAATTGAACTTGAAAAAGAAATTTAATTTGATTTTTAAATAAACGGTTTCACCGATTTACACGCGTTTTCCCTTGACCAAATTTTGACCGTATCACCCTTTACTCACGTGGGTGGTATGATCGTTAGATTGAAGGTGTTAACTATTCAATCGATGTAGTTTCTAGCAGATATAACTGGGCTAGATGCTGGTCAGCATAAAGAAACGTATAGTCCAGGAGCAAAGGATGTGTTGGTTGATACCGCATCATAGAAGTCGGCTGTATTCGATGCAAGAGGAAATTTACTACCTGTTTCGAAGCTCAGTGAGTCGGGAGGGTTTCACGGGTTGGTCACGTTTTTTGTCTATGTTTCTTCTCAACACAATTACTTCCCCTTTTTCCAGTTTATTATAGTCAAAAGAAAAGGGGTAATGTTTCTTCACCTAATTTATTGCTAACTACTAAAATGCGTAATAATTCACTAAATTCAAACTATAAATTTGTTATACTATTTAACCATTCGTGTACAATTTGATCTTCACTGTAGATAGTTCCACTATTTCTCGCTGCTGCAATTCTGCTAGTCTTCGCAATCCGAATAAGAGAGCCCTGACGTTTTCCTTCGGTTTTTATATTGGCTGAATCATCGGAAGTCATCGATGACGCTGATGACACGGCGTGGAGACACGTCATCGATTTCGGTTCAATGCAAGAGATGCCTATGTGGTGAAGTTCATCAATGTTGCATTGATAGCAATAACAGGTACGGTGAATTCGCTCCTCACGCATGTTGTACGAACACACTGGCCCCTGCAGAAATCGCATTTCTGGCATTTCTGGTACGCAGATACGATGACAATTGTAGACAAAGCAAACGAGTGTTCTTTTCTGTTGAGTTGATGACAATGATTGTTTACACTGGTTGAATCGTCGGCGAGCAGGCATTTCAGTTGCATCAAGATACAGCAAAGCGGTTTATTTCTTTTGTTGTACTGGATGAATGATTGTTATTTCGGTAGTGGAGCTGGAATTTAGATTGGATGATTCCTCTCGTGAAGGTGCGATTGGCAGTAGGCAAATTTTCGTTACTGGTCGCGTATACCTGCCGTTTCCAGTTCGAACGGTGACTACTCGAACCACTCCGTCAGGCCCGGCATGCAGCTCGTCAATTCTAGCGGTTGGCCAACGCATTGGAGGAAGATTTTCGTCTTTTAGGATGACAAGCTGATTCCTTTCGAGCTGCACCGGTGGATTGCACCATTTCGTTCGTGGCTGCAGGGTGCTGAGATACTCCCGATGCCAGCGGTCCCATATTTGTCGGTAGAGTTTTTGCGTTTGCTGCCACCTTTTCAGACGGTTGAAAGGGACTGCGGAGACATCGACATCAGGCACAGCTTTCAGGGCGGTCCCAATCAAGAAATGGCCGGGTGTTAGTGGTTCCAGGTCCGAAGGATCATCACTGATGGGTACGAGTGGCCTGGAATTAAGACAACATTCTATCTGGGATAATAACGTTTCCATGTCGTCGTACGCGAGCGTTTGCATTCCAAGTGCTTTGATGAAATGTCGCTGTGCTGACTGGATGGCGGCTTCCCAGAGGCCACCGAAATGCGATGCCTTAGGCGGGTTGAACTGCCAACGGATGTTGTTGTGGGCACACTCCTGGGCAATTTGCGCTTGATGTTCCGTGCTACGTAGTAGTTTGCGCAATTCGTTAGCAGCTCCAACAAAATTACGCCCATTGTCGCTGTAGATGACCGAGCACAACCCTCGACGAGAGACGAAGCGGCGCAAAGCTTGCAGAAATTTGTCTGTACTCAGGTCGGCGACTAATTCGAGATGCACAGCCTTTGTGCAGAAGCATACAAATACTGCAACATAGGCTTTCCGTGGCGAGGCTCGTCGGTATGCAGGTTGGATAGAAATTGGCCCCCAGTAGTCAATTCCAGTCGTCGAAAAAGGTTTCGCTGCGGTTATTCGTGCTGCTGGTAGTTCTGACATAAACTGTTGAAATCCTTTCGGGCGTGCTCGAAAGCAGATGATGCATTTGTGGAAGATTTTTCTGGCCAGATTCCGAACTCCAGGAATCCAATACCGGAGGCGAAGTAGGGTCAGTAGCAACTGCGGCGCGGCGTGTAAATGTTTCTCGTGAAAACTACGTACCAGCAAAACAGACAACGGATGCGCAGAGGGAAGTATAATTTGATGTTTGCTGTCGAAGTTTTGCTGCGATCGGTTAAGTCGACCCCCAATACGGATGAGATTTTCCGAGTCAAGTACTGGCTTGAACCATTTAAGGCGAGACTTGGCAGAGATGGGTCGCTGTCGCTGAAGGGATATCCATTCGTTGGGGAAAGCTTGCTGCTGCACCAATCTAATTAGTTTATTTTCTGCTTCTTTCTTCTCATCAGCGTTGATGATGTTTGATGCAGGCCTACATGAATTTTCAGCCCGACAGTTTTGCAGAAAACGGATGCAGTAGGCGGTAACTCTGATCAGTCGTTGATAGTCGGAGAATCTAGTCACGTATGAGTCGATGAAGGAGACTTCTGTTATTGCAGAAAGGTTCGTTGCTTGTTTTTTGCGCACCTCACATTGACTTTGCGAGTTATCTTGATGAGAGATCGGCCAGTTTGGTTCGTCTCGTTGTAGCCATTGTGGTCCGTGCCACCAAAGCTTGCAGCCAAGGAGAAATTCGGCTGATGTTCCTCGAGACAGGCAATCTGCTGGATTTTGTAACCCTGATACATGCCTCCATCTACAGCTGGTGGTGGACAACTGTATTTTAGACACCCTGTTAGCCACAAAGGTGGTCCAAGTGGTCGGCGGAGACTTCAACCAGCTCAAAACAGTTGTCGAATCGACCCAAAAATAAGTTTCAGCTTGTAAGGCGAGGGAGGAAGTAACCTTCACATACAGTTCGGCTGATAGAAGAGCACCACAGAGTTCTAAACGTGGAATACTCTGCTGTTTGAGAGGTGCGACCTTGGATCTTGCAGTTAAAAGCGCAACTTTAACCTGCCCCGACGCGTTTTCCGAGCGCAAATAGGCACAAGCACCATATGCATTCTCCGATGCATCCGAAAAGAAGTGCAACTGTAGTTTCGAAGCGCTGGGACAACTAACGCATCGGTCGATTTTTAGCTGGTTTAGAAGTGGTAGTTGATCGTGATAGGATTGCCATTTATCCCGTGCCGTTACAGGGAGTGCTTCATCCCAGCCCCAAACGTTCCCGTAGCTGTTCCTTAGAGTCCATAGTGACTGCATGAACAGTTTTGCTGTAGTTACGACGGGGCCCACCAAGCCAAGTGGGTCAAAAAGCTGGGCGATGTGAGAGAGGGCAAGGCGTTTTGGTAGCGTTGCATTCGAATCTAGTTGCGGCAGCTTAACCTTGTACCTCAACACATCAGCAGTTGGTTCCCAATGAAGGCCAAGCGTTTTGATGAGCTGGTCACGATCTAAATCCACGGATTGCTGTAGAGCCTTGTTCTCCGCGGGGACATCTTCCAAGACCGCAGGTTCGTTCGAAGCCCACTTCCGTAGTTCGAAGCCACCTTTAGCTAACAGTGATTGTAGTTGGTTTCGAATGTTGATGGCATCTGTTATGCTGCTACTACCTGTCAATAGATCGTCAACATAAACGTTCTTGCGTAGGACAGCCGCTGCCTCTGGAAATGTATGCTGCTCGTCTTCGGCGAGTTGCTGTAGGACTCTTGTTGCCAGAAAAGGTGCACTTGCAGTGCCGTATGTTACTGTTTTGAGCTCGTAGGTGCTCTAAAGAGCTTTCAGGAGAAAATTTCCAAACAATCCGTTGTAGAGGCGAGTCTCGTTCGTCGAGCAGTATTTGGCGGTACATTTGCTTCATGTCCGCAATCAGCATCACAGGATGAATTCTCGAGCGCAGAATTATGGATCTGAGGTCGTCTTGCACTATTGGCCCAACCATCAAGGCGTCGTTTAGGGAAGAACCACTGTTGGTTTTACACGACGCGTCGAAAACAACTCGCACTTTCGTTGTTGTACTGTCCTCCTTACCACGGCGTGATGCGGAAGATGATAAGTATGGCTGGATAAAACTTCGTTGTGTGCTACCTCGTTTCATGTGCCCAAGCTCGTAGTACTCCTGCATAAAGTCGCTATATTGTTGACACAAGTGTGGATTTCGTTGCAGTCTGGATTCTAATAGCCGGAAGCGACGCACAGCGGTGTTACGATTATCACCGAGGGTGGTGAGTACATCCTTTTTCAAAGGTAATCGAACGACATATCTGCCTTCTGGTGAGCGGGTAACGGTTTGACGAAAGTGAGCTTCACAAGCCGCTTCCTCTACCGAATAACAAGGAGAAGTTTCATCCTCTTCAATAGTCCAGAATCGTTCCATTAGTTGGTGCAAATCGTCGACGGAAGCCACATTTGCTGTGCATGTCGTGGGTGATTGGCACTGATTTGATCGACCAGACACCACCCAACCAAGGACTGAATTTACGAGAATTGGTAAGTTATCTCCGAGAGGGATTCGACCAGGAGTTTTGAAAAGGTCAAAGAAAATTTCTGCACCGAGAACAAGATCGATCGGGCTGGTAGTATAGAACGATGGGTCGGCCAATTGCACTCCTGGTGGAAGTTTCCAAGACGAAATGTTCACCGAAGTTGCCGGTAAATCAACAGTAACCTTCGGAAGTACGAGGAACTCAGCCGTGGTAGTGTAGTCAGTTGTTCTAGAGCGTATCATGGTGGAGAATTTCTGTCGTGCATGCGTTGCAGAGTGGCCAATACCAGAAATCGGGATAGAAACTCTCTTGCGTTCCACTTTCAGCAGTTGGGAGAATGACTCAGTAGCGAAACAACATTCGCTCCTTGAATCTAACAAGGCTCTGACTATGTGTGACTGATTATTGTTATCAACAACAATTATGACGGCTGTAGCTAGTAATATGTTCGCTCGTTTCTGTCCAGATGAGGCATAACTTATCGGTTGCAATTGTGCTGCAGAAACGGATGTGGTGGGGTGTTCGTTCTTGGAAATCGTGGGTGTTGACTTCGAGGGCATGCTCTCCGGTACCTTCTGAGTAGACGGACTAGACGACTCGTTCAAGCAAAGCTGCGTGTGGTGGCGACCTTTACAGCTACGACAGGTGCTGTTTGATGGACATTCTCTACTCATATGACCTTTTCGCAGACAGTTTCTGCACAGTTGATGACGACGAATTTCCTTTTCTTTATCCTCCATGCTCATCTTAGAGAACGTTTGACACATGTACAGTGGATGCTGCTCGGAGCAAACAACACATTTTCTGGCGCTGCTAAACTGCGAAACCCCATGGCTAGAAAATGAACGTGTTGTGGGCTGTTTTTTAGTCGACGTTAACGGAACGGACTCGGAAGTTTTGTGGTTGATGTTCTGAAGAACGGTGACCCTTCTTTGGATGAAAGCGGTGGGGTTTTGGAACGAAACTTCCTCGAGTGCAGATGAATGTTCCTCCCAATCCCTCCTGGTTGTTGGGTCTAGTCGGCAACTCAGCATACGAATGAGAAGAATATCCCAATGTTCAGTTTTTTCTCCTAATTGTTGTAGAACACGAACGTTGGCCTCAAACTTCTCAACGAGGGAATGCAACTCGGATGCCGATTCTCGTTTAATTGCGGGGAATTCAAAAAGCGCATCCACATACGAAGACTTCAGACGATTAGTTTTCTGATAATGTTCAACTAGCAAATTCCAAGCGATTGGATAGTTAACGGCACTGATTGGAATTGTCTGAACCAGTTTGAGAGCATCTCCGGAAAGCGATGAACGAAGGTAGTAGAATTTTTGTATGTTGGAGATATCTTGCGACGAATGGACTAGCGACATATACAGATCGTGGAAGTTGAGCCAGTTCTCAAGGCTTCCACTGAACACGGGAAGCTTTACATCCGGCAGCCGTAAGTGCGATGTCGAAGCAGGAACATGAGTATTTGAAGAACTTGGAGACCTTGGGCATGGGTTAGATGAATTATTTATTGCAAGCAAGAATCCCTTAACGCGGTAGTATTGGCATTCAATTTCCGATCGTTGTTTCAGCAGCTCCTCGATGGTTTCTTCGTCAAGCGATTCCAATTCGTTATGAACTTTGTTGTATTCAGCAAATAGTGTCGCAAGATTTTCGAGGCGCACTGGAACCTCTGATCGCATCTCGCTCCGCATTGTAGTGGTCCACAAAGTTCTTTATTAGCGCGAACGACGATGAGATACTGCGCAACCGCAGATTGAGATATCGAAGGCGACGGTCGTTTGAAGTCATGGTCTGCAAACAAAAGACCGCGTAGCTCAAACGATACGATTGTAGATGATTGGAAAACTAATTACCTGTTATAGGCAGATTAATGCCTTGTAGTTTATCAACGCCAACTACTTTGGCGGGACAGCAATGTCCAAGATGGCCAAATTCAAAGGGTGGTTGACGACAACCACGCGGTAACCTCTTCAGAAAGTTCTCGATGGAAGCCAGCTTCTCTAGAAGGCTAGTAAGATGACGAACGGAGTTCGACGTTCATCCGGTTCGAAGGACCATGTTTCGAAGCTCAGTGAGTCGGGAGGGTTTCACGGGTTGGTCACGTTTTTTGTCTATGTTTCTTCTCAACACAATTACTTCCCCTTTTTCCAGTTTATTATAGTCAAAAGAAAAGGGGTAATGTTTCTTCACCTAATTTATTGCTAACTACTAAAATGCGTAATAATTCACTAAATTCAAACTATAAATTTGTTATACTATTTAACCATTCGTGTACAATTTGATCTTCACTGTAGATAGTTCCACTATTTCTCGCTGCTGCAATTCTGCTAGTCTTCGCAATCCGAATAAGAGAGCCCTGACGTTTTCCTTCGGTTTTTATATTGGCTGAATCATCGGAAGTCATCGATGACGCTGATGACACGACGTGGAGACACGTCATCGATTTCGGTTCAATGCAAGAGATGCCTATGTGGTGAAGTTCATCAATGTTGCATTGATAGCAATAACAGGTACGGTGAATTCGCTCCTCACGCATGTTGTACGAACACTACCTTCGTCGTTGCACAGCTGAAGAAGGCATCTAGTGGCAAGAAAAGGTGCTGCAGCTGTACCATACGTTACGGTTAAAAGCTCTAGAACTCGTAGAGGATGAGATGGTTCCAAACGCCAAAAAATTCGCTGGAATTTAGTATGTTCGGGAGCAACCAAAACCTGCCGATACATTTTTGCTATATCAGCCGTGAAGACTATGGCATGCTTGCGAAACCGTAGAAGAATAGTGAACAAATCGCTTTGGACTATACCTCCGACTTGTAGCACTTCATTAAGTGACTTATCCGATGGTCTGGACTTCGCAGAGGCATCGAACACCACCCTCAGCTTTGTCGTTGAACTGGTTGGCCTCAGCACCGCAAGGTGTGGCAAATATTAGCATCCTTGGGAATTGCTATCATTGGATTCATCGATCTCCTTGCAATGACCCAATACTTCGTATTCAGCAACAAACTCGGAATACAGTTGTTTCAAGATGGGATCTTTTTTCAATCGTCTCTCGAGCATCAAGAAACGACGGAGAGCAGCAGAACGGTTGTTCGCCAGGAATTCTGTATCTTTTCGGAAAGGGAGTGAAACCATGTATCGTCCGGTTGACGTCCGCTGGTGCGTAGAAAGAAAATGCTGCTCGCATTCATCTACCTCCGTGTTCTCTTCCGTAGACTGCGAAAGATCCTCAACTTCCCAGAATTAGCGCATTATCTCACTTATGGCTGCAGGATGAGCAAAAACTTGTTCAGCGACATCGTCATTGACTTCTCCGGAGAAAACCCAACCCAGATGGATATCTTGTAGATCGGGAAAACCATCGCCCAGGTGAATCTGCCCAGTCTTTAACAGAGCAAAAAACTTCGAGGCACCGATCAGCATGTCGATTTTATCCGGCACGTGGAATGTAGGGTCCGCCAATTGAACTCCAGCAGGGATCGGCCAAGAAGAAATGTTAATTTGAACGGATGGGATGATACCGGTTACTTTTGGAACCACAAGGCATTCCATGTCGATAGAAAAATCGGAACATCGGGATTGAATCGTAACACGCAGTTTCTTTTTCGCATATACCCTTGCTCCACCTATGCCGGTAATTGGCACGTTTGTCGGCTCGCGGGGATTCATCAAACGGTTGGCGATAAACTCAGACACGAAACAAACTTGGGAACCACTATCTAGCATAGCTCGGCATGGAATCAGTTGACCATCAGCACTCTCAATATTCACAATAGCAGTCAACAACATCACGGTTTTCGCTGTTTGCGAATGATTACAGGAACATGACGAATTCGTACTGGTCGACGGAAATACGTTCGAAAGTGCAAGAGATTCAGCAGTAACATTAGACGAATTCTTCGTAACAAGGGGTGTTTCGGGGTCAGGTTTTTTCGCAGGCAACTCTTCATGGAGGAGGGAATGGTGCCGCTTGTGGCACGTCGAACAATTTCGCTTAGAAGAACAATCCTTGGCACAGTGGCCCGGTCGGAGGCAGTTGAAGCAAATTCTTAACTGTTTCACCTTCGATATTCCTTTTTGGGATAGACATTTTGGAAAACATAGGACACTCAAAATGACGGTGGCTTCCATCGCAAATCTTGCAACGAATATCGGTATTAGAGGACGTGACAGTATGAACTTTCTGATTCACAGGTTTTGAATGTTTAGACTGAGGCTCATTAGGCACCGTAGGGTGACGAGAATTTTGGAAGCGTTCAAGGATTTGGCACTCACCCTTTAGAAACAGCATTGTATCATCGTACTTAGGTAGCTCACAATGTTTCTGTTTCCACTCCCACAACTGCAGCGTGTGATCGTCGAAACGAGCGGTCAGCAACTTCGTGATGATGATGCCGGATAGCTTATCCACTACCAGGACTTGGTACTCAAGTGCTGCAACATGACGCTCGCAGGATTTCGTCAGTTCCAATAGGTTCCTATAAGGAGTGTATCGAAAAGTAGTTATAAACATTCGATGCGTTATTACGCATAAACTACTGTATATATTTTTAGCGTGTAAGCGCCATTTGCTTTGTTTACATGTCAAAAATGATTATTCGGTTCATTCATTTCCGTTGATAAAGTTGTATTCAAAATGTCGCGAATTGAATTTGAGACTAAAAAGAAAATTCTGCACACTTGGTGCACCGAAAAGGGTGTTACTTACAACCAGATTGCGAAAAGAGTAAATGTTCACCCGGCAAGTGTAAAACGCATCATCGAAAAGTTCGGTAAGGAGTGCTCCCTCAAGGATTTACCAAGAAGTGGCCGGAAACCCGGCTCCAGCAACCCCGATTTGGACCAAAAAGTTGTGGATTATATTCAACGGAACAAATCTGCCTCTACTCGCGATCTAGCCAAGAAGTTCAGGACCAGCATCGGAATGATTCAACGAATCAAGCGCAGGAATGACTTGAAGACGTACAAAAAGCAGAAAGTGCCCAAACAAACTCCGGAACAAAAGTCTCGTGCCAAAACCAGGGCTCGAAAGCTGTACAGCTGCATTTTGGACAATGTCGACCAGTGCATTTTGATGGATGACGAAACATACGTTAAAGAAGATTCAAGAACGCTACCGGGGCCGCAGTTTTATACTAAATCTGTTGGGGAACGTGTGCCAACCGCAGATACGACTGTTGCGATGGAGAAATTCGGTCAGAAGGTGCTCATTTGGCAAGCTATTTGCACATGTGGCTTGCGTTCTTCAATTTTCTATACAAAAGGAACTATAAATGCTGAGATTTATCAAAAGGAATGTTTGAAGAACAGGTTGCTACCATTGTATAGAAAGCACCAGTCCCCTCCTCTCTTCTGGCCAGATTTGGCATCGGCACATTACGCCAAATCCACTCTACAGTGGCTGACGGAGAATAACATCAAGTTCGTAGAAAAAGACATCAACCCACCAAACTGTCCCCAGTTGCGACCGATCGAACGCTATTGGGCAATAGTCAAGCGTATATTTAAGAAGGATGGTACAGTGTCCCAAAACATGACCGATTTTAAGAAAAATTGGGCAGCGGCATCCAGGAAGTGCACAAAGGTCACTGTGCAGAATTTGATGGCAGGTGTCAAATCAAAGGTACGGGCATTCTACAGAAATGAACATGATGACTAGTTTTTCCGTTTGGATCTTTTGTAAACATGTTAAGCTATAATAAACTGAAATAGTATGTTAATTTTAACCATGTTTTCATGCCTATTTTATTATTTGGAAGTTTATAACTACTTTTCGATACACTCCTTAGCTGCCCTTTGTCATCGGCTTCAGCTGGATTAGTCCATCGATGTGATTGTCCACGATGACACGCTGGTTTTCGAACTGGTCTCTTAATTGCTTCCAAACTTGAGTGAAGTTGTTGTCTTGAATCATCTTGGCATTGATAAGACCAGCTGCGTCACGCACCAAAGCTTTGTCAAGATAATGAAGCGTGACGGCATCAGAATCACCACTCTTCACCACCAAGTCCTCGAACAGGGCCTTAAACTTGGACCAGTTCTACAACTGGCCATCGAAAGAAGGTACTGGCACTTTGAGAGGATGATGTTGCATAACCATTGCTCCTCCACTTGCAGTCGACGACGGTGTAGGTTTGGAAAAATACTCCTTCAAGCGCTCCAGCCGGTCGAGCGCTTCCGTGTGCAAAACATCAAACTCGTCCAGCTTGTTGTCTTGCTCTTCGATTTGTGCCATTGGAATCACAGCAATTACTTCACGATGGGCTTCGGTGTACTCCGTATAATGGCGCTCCAACTTTTGACCGTACACTTTCAGGAGCGTTGCAGTGATAAGCGATGGATCGTCTTCAGCCTTCTCAAGGCCATTGGCTATCTTTGTCATCTTTCTTTTAATTTGTCCACGCTGATGGATGAGCAACTGCAACTGCTCTGGATCCACGGCGGACTTTTTCGGTGTGCGGTCAACAGGCATCACTATTTTACAGCTTTGCACTTCAATGTCTTTAGTTCGGTTCAAATCATACTTGCACTTTTTGTTCAATTTTACTTTGCACTTGCTAGCTTCCTTTTAGCATCCTCTCCAAGCTATATTGGAATATATTCTTGTCAAAGAAGATGTTTCTGGTGTTACTTGGGCAAGTTTGCAACCAATCATCTCGTCACAAATTACTCGAGATTTAAAAAACGCATCTTGAACAGAACAAGTTCCAATTGATCCTCAAAACGATGGCGTCAGTATAACAAAAGAGATTTTCAAAAAACTGTTTCCCAGTGAAGGATCGGCTACAGGTTTCCTATCATGTTCAGGCTTCGGATACCCAATATGCAAATAATAAATAATAAATAATAATGCAATATTTAGTTTATTTATTAACAAAACAAGAGGCTTACATCTTCAGGATAGTCTTTACAGTACCTTATTCATTTATTTAATAATTTCGCATTTAGTGCATACCTAGTTTTTTTCTACATAGGTTTCCTTCTCTTTTTATTATTCCCTGTATTTTTAATCTACATTTCGCTTGACTGATCTATATCTGATATTTCATCATCGGGCTGATTGACTGATCTGATCTGATTTTCATCATCGAAATATTTCATCGCTATTTCTTTCTTTTGATTTTCAATAATTATTCTGCTCAATTCATCGAGCTGATTTAATGGTGTTGTGAGCAGATGAAGCTCTGTTGCCCTCTCAAGTGCTAATGTATGCCTTTCGAGAAGCTCGTTTTTGCGCTGCATTTCCTTCAACACTTTTGGCCACACATTCTCATCTTGTTGGAGACGTTTGGTCTTGTTTCGACCCATTGGTCTTTGTGCACTAGTGGGCGTAGAAAACAAATCCTGCTCATCTGATACAACAGTATTGAATGATGGTGCAGTAGTAGAACTGTTGGATTCTTCTGCAGCTGTAAAATGACAATTATTAATTCAACTTCCAGTTATGTTTAAATAAACAACAATATTCTCTGTGGATTTAAAAACACTACCTCTACAAATGAAAAACTAAGAAATCCATAACTACAACTCCAGAAACCATTTGCAGCTTTTTCTACTTGACATGAAAAGTTAGAAAGATAACAGTAATAAGAAACATGTAAACAACAATAACACTATATATACTGATAGACAAACTACGTATAATATATAGAAACAATAGAATTCACTAAAACATGGCGAGCATTACCATCGGCTTCAATCCTGATCCGCTTAATACTGCTGGCGACCTGAAATTTGGGCTCATTTTTTAATATATCATAACATCTTTGAATTTTAAAATGTCTTTGCTTTGTTTCCTTCAGAAACAATTCCCGGGCTGCCTGAAACTTATCATCCATTGATTCCCCGCTTTTGTTTGCGCTGGACATGTAAGCCAAACATCCTACATGTTTCGAAATATGATGGCTTAGTTGGCTAAATCGTTGCCGCACGCCATCGACTGGTCGATCTCCAATACCTAAAATTTTTGCTCCCGCATGCTGCCTGATCGCCATCCAGAAAGTTATTTTGTTTTGATCTGTTCCTTTGACAGAATCTTTCGATATCGCAAGCCAGGACAGACACAGCTGTGCATCTTCATGTTCACTCCAGTTCTTACCCCTCTTAACTTCATTTGAAGGACTAGAAGTAGATTGTTGCGATCCAAAACCTTTAAGAATGAAGAAAAGAAATGATGATTCAACTTGAAATCTAGCAAACTAATTTTCCTTTTGTGGTAAGGATAAACGGGAGCTTTCAATAGGTGAGTTGACAACCTGGCAGGAGGGTACAACCATAGACTAACTCTAAGACCAGTAGGTAACGAACAAATACGAATTTTTTTTCTTGGCTCAGTCAGTACTAGCACATCGGTCCCAAGCTCGGTCCTGAGCTTAATAATGCGCCCCTTATAATGAACTCACTCGAACACACTCTCAAATATTCTGTCAAAATAACATAGCCAATAAAAACAAAGGCGCAAATATATGTAGCAAGGTGCTGGCTTCAAAGTGTACTTCGGATCAAGGGGTTCCACAGTGAACCAATTTTATATCGCTAGTTGCATATTGATTGTTGGTACAACCAGCTGGTGGATAGTCCTGAAGAAAATGAATTTATTTTTTGACTCAGGAAGTACTAGCATACTAGCATTCGAAGCTATTTCAACCAAAGTTCCAGCTCTGCCATAAAGCACCAAATTCCGTAACTGGAACAAAAAAGTCGGCTTGGTTGACAGCGTTCGGTAATATTTGAGTAAACCAAAGTTCGGTTATTGCTGATTGGATTTATTTTTGTTAACCGAGTTTTTCGGTAAATTTGACAGATTGCTAGAAAGTAAAAATTTTACGAGAACTCGGTTGCTCCAATATGAACCGAAGCGTCCTACTACCAAGCGTTCAGCAGATAAAAGCTTGGTTGAAATTCAACCGAGTTCGGTTTTATTTTCTAAGTGTAACAATTTCAATTGCTCAATTCTGAACTTTAAGTTTTGTTTTCATAGAAGACTGGCAAGCGCTAATAAGTAGTTTAAGATTATTTTGAAAAATAATAATCTAGTGATATTATGATTAGACATTCAGTTTATTTCATAAATCTAGAACGGTGTAAAGAGAGCTTTTTGAAACATGTCTTATGTCATGCTTCTGGGAAAAAAAACATATACCGTTAATAAAGCTGTATCTATGATAATTGAAATGATTAACCCTGATTTTCAGCTTTCCAAGGCCAATTAAGAACCTAGAAAATTACTAGTGATTCCTATAAAAATGGATATAAACATACTTATTTTTTTCTTGTCAAACTAACAAACCAGGTTGGTGTTTTACATACATATATTATGGTTTCGTACGTATAAATTCATATAATCGTGATATCAAAGCACCCAGGCAGATTGTAGAGAGTCGGATGGAAAAAGTGGGAATGCCATCGTTGCTAACAGTTTGTGAATAGAAGGCGTGGTCTTCTCCCTAGTCATCATCTTATAGTCATCCTCTTGTTCGATAGCTTGCATTTTTTACCAATTGTGTAGCCTCAAGAATTCATGAATCGTTCACTATCTCTTATTTTATCTGTATAAAATGTACCTAGAACAAAATATATGAAATTCTCATTTTGTGGAAGTGTATGTTTTGAAAATGTATCCGAACTCATTGAACACCGTGTATATTTATTCAAGTATAGGACATGAAGACATGTAGACTTTTCAAATAATTGAAAAAAATACAAGCTACCAAGTAACCACAAGCATTATATTATTGCATTTTTTTCAACCCAAAATCAACATTAGTAATGCAGGATCGCAAGCTTTAAGAATATGGCGATGCATTACCAATGCAACAATGCTACTTTAGCAATGTCTTATGGCATAACAAAAGATGGAGCGTTAGTACGATCTTAGTGTGGCCTTTTTCAGCTTTAATCTAACTTGAATGATGCACTAAACGTTATGCATATGCCCTATATACGCATGCTAATTTAGCCTCGTGGTTACTTGGGTAGTCCTGGTGGTGCATTGGATCTGGGACTTTCCTAGAAAAATGGATTTATTTAGAGTGATACCAAAACAGATCTGCCGGCTTATGAAACTGAAAGACTGTCCAATGTCTCTGTAACCTCTGGGTGATCACCGGTGTTGTAAAATCATGATGTTTGATGTGACACAAGGCAAGTTTTAAGCGTTTGCAGATGAAATCAGCCGGAAAAAGTCAAAATCTTGCACGACCCTCTCCGATTTGGATGAAACTTTGCACATGTCTTCGGAATTGGTGATGATGGATTTTCCGCGGGTTAAGGGAATTTTTTGACTCAAGACATTTTTTTCAAAAGGGCGTTTGTGTTTTGTCATGCGTATTTTTCAAAAAATCATAACTCGAAAACCGTTGGTTGTAATAAAATAAAAGAAGAAGTAAAGAATACGTAACTTCATCAAAGCTTCAAAAAAACTCAGCCAAGTTATCAGAATATCATCAATCTTCCCCTCAATGTTCTAAAGATCCCTCCGAAGAAGTTCATACATCATACCGAAGAAATTAAAAGTTCGCAAAATTTTAGTGCAATTTACAGAACTGCCCGCATAGTCACAAACCATTCCTGTACCATTTCCCTTATTGTTGACGACCGTTTCCGTTATTGTTACGACAACTAAAACTAACAATCTCCTATATAGTTTTCACAATATGTCATATGGTAAAAGGCCAAGTAACAATATGTTGAATAGGCGGTTTAGTTAAGTTACCATAGAAAAATTGAAATTTTCACGAACAAAATGTTTGCTGTAATGTATGCCAAAAAGTTGGTATATAATCCAGACCGAGTGCAGACAATAAAAACCCTTTCAATAACAATATGGCAAACATTAACAACATTTGTTATTTTAGAGGTTGTATGGTGAAAATGAGATCAAACTATTCGATAACAATAACATAAAATGTGATAACATATCTTACTTTTGAAATATAGTTTTGACTATATAGCAAATTGTTTTTTTTCCCCTCTCCATGGCTGGATTTTGTACACTGGTGTGAGGGCCTAATCTCATAATAACGATTCATTAAAGATAGCTAATTTATGATAGATGTCGCTAGGTCATGTCATTTTATGACCTTCTACTCTAATGAACCATTCATGGGAGAACCAAAGGTCCAGCCACACAAAGTAGTGATAATATCACACTCGCTCCTCTCTCTATTTAATAGACGCGTTGTAGAACGCATGTATACAGGCACTTAAGTTGAGTGTGTTATAGGCGGGTTGGGCCGCAAATCACTGAAAATTTAATCATAGATAGATTTATTCAATTTTGAAAACATTTAATATTCAATTTAAGGTGAAAGTAGGCCGTAACGCTGGTAGATCACCTTTTCGTGGTGCGTTACGGAGTATCAGATCTACCACCGAACCTTAGTCCGAATTAATTCAAACTAGGGAACATATTTGTTTTTGTAGTCAAAGGAACGTATAATTGGCCTTATTACATTTTATGCCTTGTGAAAAGTGATAGTACTCGGGTTGCGCCACCGAGGATGAGCTTGGAATAAAGAAAACATTGTTAGTCTTCATTTATGTGAATTCTTATTTTCTATTTGATGTTCTATAGTTTGAATTGGTTATGACTAGGGTTCTGATGCATGGTCACTATCGGAGTTATTGTTTGTTTTGTTTGCGATGAATCCGAATTTGACTGATAAAGGGCGCGCCTTTGAAGAGTGCTGTCACTCACAAAGGGTTTAAACAGCGGAAACTTTCAATTAAACCTGATTCATTGCCAACAAAACAAACAATGACAACTGTAACAACACCGAATACTTCATCATTTCTCAATAGTGATGAAGTAACTCGACATGCACTAAACTAAGGCTACGGGATATACTACAATAGATCAAATTACTGGTCGCAGTGGTTTATGTCCCGAACAGAGGAAAAAAAAATGGTGAAAGTTTGAACTGTGTCATAGAATTTCCTATGCAGTGGACTTCTAGACCGTGGCCATAAGTATTGTGGTTTTGAGGGATGCGGAGGGTTCGTTTAGGAACTCAAAGTATCGTATTACTGGGGTTTGTCATAGGTGTGTTTATTCAAAATGAAAGAGGTGTTCTAGCGGCGGGCTTTGCCGCTATTTACGCTTAGATGAGGCTAGAAACAGTTTGTAGACGCCTGACATCAAGTAGTTAAGGGACACGACAGGAGGTGCAGTTTTCATTGGCGTGGCAATTCTTTCATTGTTGTTTATTCACTGATTGACATTAACTAAACACCAAGCATTCTTAAATTTCAGTTCTAACTATAATTATAATTTAAATATAGGAGGTATATGACAGCCAACTTTTAAATTATAGCAAATCAAACAGAGATGTTACTTTGATATATCAACTTGCAGCGTAAGAACAACATGAAATTGACAGTGGCATCTCAAATAGCCTGGTCACATAGATACGAAATACAGGGAATAGCTATCTCTATCTTTTCGGGATTTGCCGTATATCATTGTAACGCAGAGTTATAAATTAACGATTTTATGATCACTTTCACTTATTTAAAAAAAACACTATTTAAAAAAAACCTTTTTGAGCGTGTTAGTACAATAATTGTGATTGAGAAACAGGGATAATTTCAAATTAGCACTTCATTTGATTGCTTGTTGAAATAAAAAAATAAAACAATGAAACACTTTTTTCAAGTAATCACTAGTAAACGCGAGCAAGTTTCTTTAAATTCCACAGGAGAAGGCTTGATTTCTGACAGATAGGCCTATTTTGTCTGTGACTTACAGCCTTCTTCAATGTCAAGTGCTCGACTTATGATTTTCTTTTTGCAGTATTTTTAACCGGTTCAAAACGCCCTACCACCTACCCTAACCTATCTTTGTTCCTTCCCATGGAGTTCATGTGGTCTGAATAGACTAGTTCACCATTACACCTCCTTCACCATCGGCTTTGGACTGACTTGCGCTCTTATTGCCCCACCAAATGCTTCAAAATGAAAATGAAAGGCTATATAGCAAATTGTTTTTCGTTATGCGGGTGACAAAAAAGTCAGAACTTCAGAAAACATTTACCAAGCTTCAGCTTAGCTCGCCGGAATTTAGCAAAGTTATCAGAACCTAAGCAAAGATAACAGAAATAACGTTAAGTTTTCAAAACTAAAAAATAAAGGATATTAGCTATGTTTTTAAGGCTTAAGTAAAGTAAGTTGTAAGTAAGTAGGAAACTTTATAACATTGTTCCCAGAAATTCTGCAATATTCGAAGATTTTTTGCAAAGTTTGAACTTATATATTTCGAAAATGTCAGACCGTTCGTAAAACTTCAATATAGTTCGCAGAACTTCAAAGAAGGAATCAAAACTTCAGCAAAGTAAAAAAAAACTTCAACAAGTTCACAGAACCTAAGCAAAATCAGTAATACTTTAAAACCGTTCGAAAAGCTTCGTTCCCTTCTTAATGCTATTCACAGAACTTCAGAAAATTTGATCGCTGAACTTTAGTATATTTCCTATAACTTAATTAAATTTGACAGAATTGTAAATGTCTCAGAACTTTTTCAATGGTGGAAGTTCATAGAACTACGCAAGATTTGAGTTTCAATACTGTTAGCAAAACCTCAGCAAAAGTTTTTAAGCAATTAAACACATTTCAGAGAACTGCAACGTAGTTAAAGCCAAACTTGCAAAAGCCCACCTAGTTAAATTAAAGTTAATAGAACTTCGACAGTGTTGGCAGAACTTTGTTTTCTTCGCTTGTTTTTGAGAGATCCGTTTCGTTCAAGTTCACAGAGCCCAAGCAAAGTCCTCAGAACCTCATCAAACTTCACAGAACTTTTGTGAACTTAGTACACACTTAGAAAATTTTACAGTATTCGGTAATTTTTTACCGAACTTTCAACAGCTGAACGTTCGGTAATCCGATTTACCGGATTTCGGTGAAATTTTACAGTATTCCGGTACAAAAATTACCGGAACTTGTCAAATTTTACCGAAGTCCGTTAAATCGGATTACCGAACTGTTCAGCTGTTGAAAGTTCGGTAAAAAATTACCGAATACTGTAAAATTTTCTAAGTGTGTAGAAATGTATCAGAATTTCGCAAAATTACCAAATTTAAGCAAAAAGCAGTAAAGAAAGTAAATGAAGCTGATCCAAGTAGGTTATAGAACTTCGAGAAGAAGTCCATAGAACATTCCCAAGAAAAAAAACTCCGCATATTAGAAATGCTCGAAAATGATCATCCCTCCAGATAAGTTGATACACCATCCCGAAGATGTTGATATTTCGCTACATATCAGTAAAAGTCACTGAGCTTAAAAACTAAGAATGCAACATTTTAAAAAGAATACAGAGTAAGTAAGTAGTAGTAATTGACTTGGACACGATGTGTATTACCCTCAAAAACACACACTTCAAACACACTTGCCACCTTCCGAAAAATAAGTTCATTTCCGGTACAAGTTACATGAATCGTACATTATTTTCTCACTGTTTTTTTCCTTCACGTTTGCATTGATGTGATTGATGTGAAATTCCTCGTTTCCAAAAAGCTTAAATTTTCGATGGTAGTAGGTGAAAGATATGTTAAAACACAAAAACACCTTCCGACGATACCCAGAAATACCGACACACCGAACACAACACAACGTGGCAGAGTGACTAACCTCCTGAAAGAATATCAACAAAGTTCATACAAAGGTTCAGAAAAAAGTAGAAATTCAGCAAAGTTAAACAAAATAGTTTGCAGAGCTTCAGTATGCAGAATATAAGCAATGTTCACTGAGATCCAGCGAAGTTAGGTGAACCAACTATTTCGCATAACTACAGCTAAGTAACTTCCGCAAAAAATACAGTTTGTTGGTTTGAAGCCCCTAAGTCCTCTATTCGTTTTTTTGAGAAATTATGCTCGTTTCATAGGGCTTCATGAAGTTCTAAAGCATTTAATAGAACTACAACGATGATCCTCATTGAGCAAAGGGTGAAAAACTTCAAAAAACATTTAGTTAACAACGTAGAGCTTCAGTGAAGACCATGGATCATGGCCATGGTTTACGGAGCTTTATTAATCCGCATACAATAAACATGACCACATTCCCCGCATACATCCACAAAAACTATCGGGAGCGTACCAACGAGTTTCCTGCCTGTACGGGTCGTACCCCGACAAAAATAAGTACAATCCGAGAACTGATATCACCATCCTGCCTCAGCTTCTGCCCGGCTCCGTCTCTGAAAACGAACAAACAGATCTTCCAATCACGGCAACTTTTAATTCCGCCTACTACAATCTACTGCAACTACAACGCTTCGGTCTTCCCTTCCCAAAGACTAGCACATCTTCTTCATTCACCAACTACGTTCAGAGTTTCACTACACCAAGACGAACACTATACGTTCCCCAAACGACCGAGACCAAACCGAACACCCGATTATCCAACGTACCACTCTAGGGTAGACACTCAGCCGAGGCCCCGCCAGTGCGGAAACGTTATCCTCACCTGAACAGACGAACAACCACCTGCATCCAAACACGGCTGGCCAAGGGACGGACAAGAAAGTAAACTCCTATCTCCTTAAGGACAGCCCTTCACTCAAGAAATCAAACAGAATCTTAAGAACCCGTTCTCCTGGTAGCAGTAACACACCAAGTCAACGCGCAACGAAAACATCCCGTGCGGTACTAAGAGCCAAAACTGCGCAACTGTGAATGACGGTTCTAACACCTTTCTACGACCGCTTACGAGATCCGCAATTGACGTAGCAATTGAATTGGGAATGGAAAATCCGCTAGTTCAGATGAAATTGGTTATCCACTCTTCTATACCATAAAATCCACTCCAGTAAAAATAAAACATACCTTCATCAAAATTCATCTATTGGCAGGATGAAAAACAGACAAAGAATAGCAGCGTTTCCGAAATTCAGCTCTGCGAATGAAAATATTTATCCTGCAACTGAAATAAATACAAAAATAAATGGAGAACTGGATTGAATAGTTCGAACAAATTCTATAACAGAATTTCACTATGCACCATTCAAAAAGGCCAACATAAAAAAATAATTTCACTTTGGTTACCTGGATGGAGGAGCGCCGTACAACCAGAACTGCAAAACCTGCCCAGCCTATTTTTAATTCTTTTTTACACTTTTTAACTCACTTTTCACTCAACACTTTACAAAAAAACCACTTTCACGACCGATCTTCCTCTTTGATGTTTTCATTTGACGTTGTTGTTCTGTTATTTCCAGCTGTCAAACAAATTTAGAACTGCCTGGATTCTGTTCCAATTTCGGCGCGAAATAAAACAAAACGTATGACAGTTCTATTTTATTTACAACAGAACTGTTCGAAAATCAAATTTAGAACGCCCCGGTGAAAATGGAAAATTTCGTTTGGTCTATTTAACTGTCAAAATTTAGAATAGACCGCGACCGCTGAAAACGGCCTTAAAAGAGCAACAAAGCTTCAGAAGGAAATATCTTTTGCGTCTTTTGATTGAGGTTTTGTCTATGATGAAGCATACCTGATTTTATATTTCAGTGGCAACCCAGTAGATGTCGGATTTATTTTGTACATACATATGTTATATTTTAGAAAAGAATGTATACATTATATACATATTGTTAATTATTTCATAATAACATCGTTTTATTTTCATCATAGTCATTGTTTATTACTTGTAATCATATTGAATTTTCTGGTGTCACAACCTTTATATACATTTATGTGTGTTTTTATTTAACATATTTATATATTCTTTATGAGAGATATTATTGTATGAATACATACAGGTTTTCACATACATAAATTCATGTTTAGGTTGAGGAAGCCAGCATCAATTGTAGTCATCGTCGGGTGCTCGGGACGGTTCTATTTCTGTCTCATTTGTTGCATGGTGTAGCATACATTTTAGATGCACTATTCTTTATATTAAATTTCAGGTCATCCATGGAGTTTCCAAGTTTCGTAAATTAAAAATAAAATTATGGCTATGATACATTGTCTAAGCTTTAAGGTTCATAATAGATGCTTCTACAATTGCAGCAGGACAGCAATCTGCAGACTTGTGTTATAATTATTTTCATTTTACATTATAATATACCTTCTCTTATATTCAAACATAGCATATTGATTTTCCATTCTCAACATTATCATTACCATATTCTTCTTTTATTATTTGGATTTTCATTATTTATTTGAATATTATTTTATTATTCTTACCTCGGAGCGTCTGGTACGGTATGTCCACGCATCCTTCTTCCCCTGCAGATTCTTAAAATGCGTTGTGGTTCAAATCTATTCATTTGAATCCAATTCATTTTACAGAATCATCTTTTGCGATAAATGCAACGCAGTAGGTCTGGCCGCTTTGACGCTTGTATCATGTGTTTAATATGCTGCAAGCATCAATATTGACAAAAAAAAATAATTGGGCGTTATCTCACCCAATTATTTCCAGGATGCTTTCTCGTACTGGCTGCGTTTGTATTAGATTAGATTAGATTAGATTAGATTAGAAAAACTTCTTAGTTGGAAGCTATCCCGATAACCACTTGACAGATTGTGATGAAATGTCACATATATTGCACATGTAAACATAACACTTTAAACTACATTTAACTAATTTAACAAACTGCCCAAAGTTAACGGACCTATAAATACTTTCTCTTCACATCTTTGCTGCTAGCAGAAATGGCTGTCCATCCAATTTCAAACATTATATTGATTACGTGCTTCATGCAACAACCGAAAAAAACATGATTACTTGAATTTATTAGAATCCATGATGGGGACCCCACACTCCCGCTTCATTTTACTCAATTTTTGAGAACAATTGTATGCTAAGTATCTCTTTTTCTCTCACGGAAATGTTACTCAATTTTCGTAAAAAGTGGATCTACTCAAATATTGAGTTGATCCACTTTTGAACGAAAATTGAATAACATTTCCGTGAGAGAAAAAGGGATAGCATACAATTGTACTCAAAATTTGAGTAACTATATATTCAACAATATATTCAATTGTAAATCTATGAGAATTTTTTATTAGGGTTGGCTGCGGAATACCAACCGTGGCCGAGAGCATTGCCGCATTCAGCCATATTTAAAAGTTGTTGACGGTTGAACAAAAACCCAGCGGTTGCTTCAACTCTCGAGGCACTGAGCATTGTAGGTTATTGTTTACCCCGTGCTTGAAATAGGGTCCCGGGGAGCTGAAGACGTTCCCTACCCTATCAATACTTTCTCTTCACATCTTTGGTTCTTGCAGAAATTGCTATCCATTCCTAGGGTTGCACGTTGATAAGACACGGATATTTGCAATTTCAAACACTTTAAACTAGTTTTACTCGAAATTTCATAATTGTTTACCCATGCAATAAAAAGCTTTACACAAAAAAGGTGGTGCATTTTTTTCAAGTACCATCTTTAATTTATTTTTTTCAAGTTTTTTCACGACACATTAATAATTGGATCAATAAATTTAATTGAATCCATATCAATAATTGGTTTTTTTTTTATTTTCTGGCTCTGTGAAAATGTGAATTATATGTAAGTCATATTCGAAAACCGAGAACTGTTAAATTTTTTTCTCGGAAGTGTTTTTTTACCTGTGATATCCATTGTGCGCGAAGTACTAATTGTATTCGGACTGTTCCTTTCGAAAAGGATAATGTGAAAATATTTGCAGAATAGCAGAGAGACATAAATGCATCCTTTAGCATCACAGGGAAGCCGTCCAAATGAAGACTGAAGATCAGCAACAATATCCGGTGAGATCTTTCTGAATTTGAACGATACTGCTAAACACGTGCCATCATCAAAACAATAAGATTTGATAATGGAAGTGTATGCACAGTACCTATATCCATTTGATATTTGTACCGTGTTTATGCGGGGCTTGTTGTCAGTGAAAGTGACCTCGGAATGGACGTGAGTAACCAGGCATTCTGAAATGGGTCACTGGATCCCAACAGAGCTTTCACCTTCCAATTCCCGGGCTAAAAATGTTTGTCGAGTCGACAACAGTTCGCTTAACTGCAAACATTTTTCTTCCATAAAATCACTGCCGGACAGTGGGCGTTGGATTGTACACACTCACACACACACACACACACACACACACACACACACATACACAAGAAGGTTTTACAACAATGAGTTTTGTTTAAAGGCGCATTTTTAATTCCAGATATTATTTTCTCTTGTACGATCAATTAAGTAGAGTTTAGATTCCCCAGATTGATTAGAAGTTTCAAAACTAACGAATATGGAGATAGAAGTTCATTAATTAACTATAATATTTTTAAAAATGTTGTTCAGGTTAATTTCTTTATCATATTTATTGGGGTTGACTTCAGTACCACTAGTTTTCAACAAAGATTGCATTATGGATTATGCATTATGTGTGTCATCCCCAAAAGGTAATTGTAATAATTGAACTATTCACAACACAGTATTGATGAAATGCATATAGTAATTTAGGAGTCATTTCTGGAGGAGACTTCAGCAATGTCAACATAGACAGTATTCGGAACGTCGTTTCCAGGAAGTGTTCAAAATAATTATATAATAGTCTACTTAGACATCTTTAAATAGAAGTTGGTTCAAAGTTATTGGGTGCAATATTGCAAGGATGGATACTATGACATGGGAAATTCTACATATTTTAAAAATACGAAGAAAAAATAGTTAATACTTCAAATGGTATTGTCCTAGTAATGGGGAATTTTGGAAAAGGGTCCAGCCTTTACTGTGAGGCAGCTAAAAAAAACTCAGTACATACTCTACTCACAAAGCTACTAATGCAATAAAATAAAGATAATTGTTCATGATATTTTATGTATCTAAATTCCCTGAATTTGGTGATAACAAAGTCTATCAAAGTTTTGAAATTTAGAAATTTTCTTGATTTTTTTGTAAAATGTTATTCATTAATAGAGAGGGAAATCTTGCCGCACCCAAGGCTTACTCTTATAGAAAATATTGTTAACCTGTTGAAACTATTTTTTTTCTGTTATTTTCTACAAATATTAAAAACAAAAAATTTAAATTAAATGATGCCGCAATGCAGGACTCGTTGAAAAAAATATTTTTGATTTTCTATGAATCAAACCATATAAATTTAATTCATAGGTCAATATCCGAAATGTAAAAACGCTTGTAAAAACAGTGTGTTCTCATCTGCATTTACTAAGTAGAGACAGAGTTCCAATTATTTTATTAAAACGCTTGTCAATATTTCCTTGAAAATATTATCAAAATTCCTTCCACATTTTTTATAATAGTTTTCTAATATTTATTCTTAAGGTTTCTTTAAAGGATTTTATGTTCAATCAAAATCTTCCTTTTTGGTGTTATTGGTGTTGGCTATTTTGGCTTATTGGTGGGGAAAATATTAAATACATCTATAGTTTTTCATACAAAATTGTCATTTTTTACATTTTCTATGTCAGCACTCAAAAGATGGATTTTGCTGAAATGTTGACAGTAGCTCAGCAGTAACCTGAATTTAAACTGTGTTGAGTTTATAAATTTTGAAACGTAGTTTTCACAATCACATATGATCCAAAATCTTAGAATATCTTAAAAACATTTAAAAGAAACCTTCCAACATGGCGAATCTGACACCATTTTGTAGACTGTACTTGAAAATGTCTGAATTCAACTCAGTTCAAAACGGAAGGTGCATATGTTAATTTCACCAATACTGTAGTTGTTTACATCCTTTTTCCATATTTTCAAAAAATTTCGAAAAATTTCCCCGGAATTTCGATGCTCTGGAATACTGTTCTTAAGTTTAACCTCAAATTACCCATGGATGTTTCTTTGGAACTGCCGTGAAGTTCACAGTAGGTTTTTGATGAAATAATCCTTGGAATTCTCCTTCAAATATTCTTTGTAGTTTTAATTTTTTAACTAGAATTAGAAGAGAATTAGTATCTTCATAATTACTGCTTACTGACAGAGTATTCGTCTGCAGTGCAGATTCTTCAGTGTCTCGTACTAATAACTCGACTCGAGTCGAGTTATTAGTACGACACTGAAGAAGTCTGCATTGTGACAAATACGCGTATCTGTCGAAGATAAGAAGGTAGTGAATAGGAAGATACTAATTCTTCTTCTAATTTCTAGTTACAGGTATTCCACTAAACAGCTCAAACCCTCTAGGATTTTTTTTAGTTTAAACTTCACTCTTAATAGATTCAGGTATATTCTCCGCCTCAGATGAGTTGAGAAGCCTCAAGCGATTCGAATAAGGTGACTTTATTCTCCATTTGATCCACACGGAACAATACGAGGTATATATTCACACCTCTCGATTCTCTTAAGGCATCTCGACTCATAAAGACGCAGAATAGACCTAATTATTCGATTAGGTAGACCCCCTCCAGGCCCCCTCCAGACTTAATGTATAGCTCCACCAATGGGCAGCCCAGGTGTCTCCATACGTGATTTGGCAAAGAAATACGATTCCAACTTTTCCACCGTGCGTACCATCCTTTCAAGAGAAGAATTTAATATTTTTGTGCCAGTGAACGTCTGAATCACTCCCTGAAACAAAATTTAGTGGCCAAAAAGCGAGCCCGATTACTATAAGAATAAGTTTTGACGAAAGTTTAATGAATGACAAAACATATGTCAAAACAGATTATAAACAAATCCCCGGACGAAAATTTTACCTGGCAACTGTTCGTGGGGATGTCCATTCCAGGTATAAATTTGTTTTTGCTGATAAGTTTGCTCGGAAACTAATGATTTGGCAAGGAATCTGCAGTTATGGCCTTAAAACCAAGGTTTTCATCACATCTCACACAATGACGTCGAAGGTTTACAATAAAAAGTGTCTGAAACAGCAGATTTTGCCTTTCATTCGGCAACACAAGACCGAGCCTTGAGTTCAGACCGATCGAAAAATATTGGGCAATTGTCAAGCAAAAACTTCAAGGATGCGGTAAATAAGTGACAAATGCATAACAAATGCGTTGAAAGAAAAGTGCGACAGTTCGTTCGAAACGGTGAAATGTAATAACTTGTTCGATATCGTTTCAAAGCTGAACAAATACCCTTTTGTTTGACGTTATGATCAACCGTGTACGTTGTTTAATTCTTGAGTTATGAGTCACTTGAGTCACTTAAATGCGTCCAAATTTACTTTGAATCGGGCTTTATAGCTGGACCAAATCTGCCCAGATCAGGTTACCCTCTAGAAAGCCTGTGTATTCCAAACTGCATCAGATTACGATGAAAAGGTTGTTCATTTCTGCCACGTATTTACTGTGTGAGCCCTTCATTTCCAACGGAGAACAACTGGTTTGCAAAAAAAGTAGTAGACTGACCGCAAAAAATATTTCGTAAATTATGTTTGTAAATGTTAACCACACCTAAAGTAAAGTTTTTGATAATATTTCGAATATATTTCCATTAAAAATTACACAATTATTTCAACAATCTCAATATGCAGATCCAAAGCTATAGCTAAGGGCTACAAAAAGGGCAAACGAACGGTTCAGGAAAACTATTTCACTTCAATGAGCGGACCTGTTTGGAGCCGCTACCTACAGTTAGGCATTTTGTCCGCTTCAAGCCAACAGGGCAGATGTCCTGTCTATAATTAATCGACTTACTTGATAATATAATACAAGACGAAAACATTATGAGGTATTTCATGTGATATGCATACTTGTCCATCTATCAAATTTCATACATTGGTATTGGTATCAAAAACTATTAATTCATAAATGTTGAAGTGAAATTAGAAAATTATGTTAAGAGCTAGGAGTAAGCTAATTGTGGAAGAAATTAGCTTAAAATTGTAATAGAGTAGAAAAACGAAGTCTTATATAGCCTTTATTTCAATCGCACACATGGCACATTAAAAAATCGAGAAGAAAATTATGCATATGGTTTGCCAGTGTCTTTTGTAATTGAAATTGACTAGATTCATTCAAAAATCACTGAATCTCAAAGGACTCTAGATTGAATGCATGAAATAAGATTGCGGGATACTTGTTAGATTCTAATAAATTCACTAGTTTCTCTGTTTGTAAAAATCTGCTTGTGCTGCAAGCATGGTATCATATATATTTCATACCCAATAGAAATCTTTCTTAGAGAACATGTCGAACGCCCACAGTAAAACACGTTCTGTTGATGTTTTCAAATCAATAGCTGTATTCTCGGAAAACAAAACAAATTTCTAACTTTGCCAGAAATAAAGACAATCGCATGCAAGAGAAAAATCTCCGCCTCAGCCCATTTCGTAGTCCCTGGCAACGGCCACCTACCAGTCCCGTCAATATTCTCAGCAGGCGCAGCAGCAGCAGCATCAAGTTGTTTCTCCAAACAATAGTGGTCAGTTAGCAGTGATGACGAACGGCACAATCTGCTGCAGTTTGGAAATAATCAACTTTCGTCCCCACCACTTGATTCCGGGTGGCCTGCTACTGCCTCGAAGAGGTCACGGAAGGCCTTTCTACCCGAAGGAACCTTCACCGACAAGATCCATCGTTGCCACCGTACGTCGGTTCCATACCACTCCCAATCGGATTAAGCGTCCTGAAACTCTGACTTCGTTGATGAATTTTCATTGCTTTCTCTTGATTTTTCCTTCGACTGGTATTTTTTCCCCGGCCTCTAGCCATAAGCTGATTAATAGCGGAGTGAAATTCAATTTGATTGTTCACTGTTCCATCTTCCATAGGATTCCACACTGGATGGAGGGGAAAAAATGACTTCTCTGTAAATGGACAATTTTACTTTCTAATGCAACCTGGCTACCCGTGGAAAGCTTCCCATACCTGTGCTGTAAACCAGAAGCCACTTTCGCCCTCTTCTAGGAAGCAAACCAGAAATCCAATTATAAATCAACGGTGCCGGTGGTTCGGCGGTGGTGGCGCCATAATTCTTCACAGAGCTGTGATTTTCTAATTTTTCTCCCATTTTCCAGTCCAACATATTGCAGAACCGCGCACTCCCACACGCTTCCTCCCTCTGGTTTGGTGAAAAAGCCATTACAATTACTGTAATATAAGTATCTCGTAGTATGAATCCACCATCAACGCAGCGGCAAAATGGTGCCGACCGGAAATTCAAACTTTTGTGGCAGCATAAATAATAATGATAATAAATGTAATGAATGCTTGCGAGTTTTGTTTCGTTCTGCGGGTGTTGTTTGCTGCAATTACAGTTTTGTGGCAATAGACACCCGGCGAAGCGTGAGTTCGTTGGAAGAGCATGGGCTACAGTTTACAGTGCGATTCTTAGTTTAGAAATGGATATTTGAGGGTAGAATTTTGGTAGAATGGTGGCGACTGAGTGCTATACACTACTATACCTCGATAGTGTTCTTTTACCATGCCTTCTTACAACTCACTTTTGTAAAAATAGAAAATTTCGTGATAAATTATAGGATGATTAAATTAATTCAAAAAGGAGTATGCGAAAAGAATCCTACAAAAACACAGCCCAAAGAATTATACAAAAACATTTTCACACCTAAACCAGAGAATGAAGAAGTTAAAAGAATTAGTTTACCGTTTTACCCTGAAGTCACAAACTCTATCAAAAACATACTCAAACGACAAAGAATAGGGTAATGGACGTATTTTGGCCCACCTGGTTATATTTTGTACATTTTGTCACATAAATTCAATAAAAAAAGTGAATATTGTGAAAGCAACATGAACTATATGTTCTATTCTTATGGTTTATATTTTATTTTAAATAATTTATTTCATTTTATGGTAGTAAATATAAAAAGTATTCACGCATTTTCACACTCAAACTGAATTGGTCCAAAATCAATAGGAGGTGGCATAAGGGAACCCGAGCAAAGTCAGATATCAAGCAGATAACATGTTTAGTTTTCTGGTTATCATGCTTTTGATAACCAAATTTGGTATCGTTATGGTTGAATAAGCATTCAACATAACACAATTGATAACAAAACTTTTTTCCTTGGATATCAATGGTATAACATACTTCATTATCGTGATAAACAACTTGATAACTAATTTTGTAATGTTTATTTATCAAACCTGATAACTCACTTTGTTATCAATTAGTTATTAATACGATCCATGATAACTTTAAAATCATGATTTTAAGATAGCTAAATGTGTTATCAAATTGATATTATGAGCCATGATATATATGATTAATATTAGTTACACTGATAGGCAAAATAAAGTGCCCACCTCATCGTTTTTTTCAATTTCTCTCATTTACTTGATTCAAATTAAAGTCAACACACAGTTTGATCCGACAAGACCGCAAGAAAGACTTGGTCTTCTTGGCAGTATGCTTCGGGTCGTTGTCCTGCTGGAATACTAACTTCTCTTCAAGGCCCGTCTGAATCAGCGAAACCTATAGATTTTCTCGCAGGATGTTGATGTAAGAATCTGCCGTCATTATCCCGTCGATTTTCACAATGCTTCCCACTCCAGCCCACGAAAAACACCCCCAAACCATCACATTTCCTCCTCCATGCTT
Organism: Aedes japonicus; assembly: GCA_034211315.2. Lineage (NCBI taxonomy): Eukaryota > Metazoa > Arthropoda > Insecta > Diptera > Culicidae > Aedes > Aedes japonicus. The sequence continues at coordinate 48,565 of JASCZW010003785.1, forward strand.
CATCGTGCCTTGGATGTGGCGCTCCTGAAGCTCCTCTCCCGATCTGCACCAAACACGAACCCACCGCTTTCGGTTAAACAGCTCGAATTTTGATTCGTCCGTCCAGAGAACCGTTTTCCAGAACTCTTGGGGCTTAACAGCATGCTCCTTAGCTAACTTAAGCCATTTGGCTTTGTTTGTCTTGCTGATAAATTGGCGTTTCCGGGCAAGTTTGCTATTCAACCCCTGTGCTACGAGACGGCGACGAACAGTTCGACCGGAAACTGATAACCGAAGGGTTTCCTGGATCTCGCGGACAGTTACCTTCGGGTTCTTCTTGAGTTCGCGCATGATCTTGGTGTCCGTTCTCGCATCCGTTTTCCGCTTCCTGCCTCTGCCAGGGCGATCCACCAATGATCCGAACGTTTTAACTTTCACTTTTTTTAAACACTATTTTAAAAAAAAAATTTTTTGAGCGTATTCTGCCGTTATAAGCATAACTGTCCCATGTATATAGGGAAACCCATGGAACATGGGACAATTATGCGTAGAACGGCAGTATTGTAGAACGATTGTGATTGGGAAACTAGAAGAATTTAAAATTAACACTGCATTTGATCACTTTTAAAAAAATAAAAAATAAAACCTTGAAACACTTTTTCAAATTTTCGCTAGTAAACGCGAGCAAATTCCTTTTAATTCTACTATGAGCTTATCTTTTGACAGATAGGCCTATTTCGTCTGCTACTTACAGACTTCTTCAGTGTCGAGTGCTCGACTTGTAGGAAACATCACAGTAGGTCTGAGATTTATAGTAGGTTTGTTGGTACCGCGGTATGTGAGATAGGGGTGGGTAGAGCAGTTCTTGAGTTTGTTTATGTGTTTGTATACCTGAAATGTTGTTTGACCTACAGGGTTATTCATTATTACTTCGTTTGAAGTTAGTCAAATTGGTGTTGTGTTGTGTAGTGAGTTGTTTTTGTGTGAAGGTATAAATTTAAACAGCCACGAATATCCGTTTCCTTGATCCTTGTTAAGCAATTTTTTGGAATTTTGTTTGTGGATTGCTTTGCTTTCCGATACATTTAGTTTCCATGGGTTTGTGATATGTCTTAAGATTTGTATGTTATTTAAGTTTAAAAAATGTTCTTCGTTGAATATATGTTCAGCTACTTTTGATTTAAAATGGTGTATGATCCGTTTGTCAGTGTTTTTGTTTGCTTTAGTGACTTCTGCAATATACTCTTTGAATCGAATATTGAGATTACGTTTAGTTTGTCCAACATAAATTTTTCCGCAATGGTCACAAGTTATTTTGTAGACCCCGGATTTGTTTAGACTGTTAATGGGGTCTTTAGCCGACCCTAAGAGGGTTTTAAGTTGATTATTTTTACTAGTATAAACTATTTCAAAACCAAAATTCCGTAGGATTGGTCGTAATTGTGTAGTGTGGTTATCGTATGTCATTGCTATTCTTTCAAGTTGGGGTTGTGTATCTGTTAATGTGGTGAGTGATTGTTTGTATTGTTTTTGTGTTGTTTTTGTTGATTACGTTTTGTATTAGTTTTCGGGAGTAACCATTCAAGTGTGCTGTGTCAAAAATGTAGTCGAGTTCTTCAGTTATGCCGTTTGGACTTAGGGGTAATGTTTGTATTCTGTGTATCATGTGGTTGAATGATGCTATTTTGTGTTGGTATGAGTGGTTAGACGTATGTGGTATTGTGCGTTGTGTGTTTGTTGGTTTTCTGTAAATTTCAAATGTGAGTTTAGATTGTTCTTTCACTTCGAGCAAGTCCAAAAATGGTAATTTATTATCTTTTTCAATTTCATAAGTGCATTCTATGTTTTTATGTGCGTTGTTTAAGGTTTTTAGGGTGATAGGTAAAAGATCTTTCTTTAAAATGCAAAACACATCATCAACGTATCTACACCAAACGGTAGGTAGTTGATCTTGCAATTGTTCTTCGAAATTAGCCATGAAGATTTCGCTCAGAAAAGGAGAAAGGGGGTTACCCATAGGGGCGCCTTTTAATTGTTTGAAATGTTCGTTTCTGAAGGAAAAGTAATTTTCTTCCATACAAAGTTGTGTTAGTTTTATGTATGATCGTACTTTTTTCCTCCATGTTATGTCGTCATTTTGAAGAAGTAACCACTTTTCTAATAAATTGATTGCATCTTTAACTGGAATTGAAGGGAAGAGGGATTTGACGTCAAAAGATACTAAAATTTCATCTTGTTTGTTTGGGCATGTTTTGAAATTGTTTAACTTACCATTTTGCAATTTTGTGCGTGGGCGATCCTATCGCTGAAATGATTTCACGCATTTCATTTCCCGGTTTATGAATTTTTGGAAGACCTTTGATTGTAGGTAACAAAGGATTTGACTCTCTAAGATTGTTAATTTAATTCCCAAATGATAATTTACATTCTTTGAGCGTTTTCTCCACACGCCTAACCATTCCCGGAAGGGGATCTGATCGCTGTTTCTGTAGGGGCCATTATTTAATTTTTCAATCATGGTGTTTTCGTAGTCCTTTTTATCTATTATTACTGTACAATTTCCTTTGTCTGATCTCAAATAATAGAACGGTTTTTGTTTTCATTCCTGGAGTATGTTGTGTTCTTGTGTGTTTTGTTTGTTTTTTGTCGTGTTTGTGTTTTTGAGGATATTAGCTGTTTCTGTTCTGATTTCTTGTATTTGTGATGTATGTAAGTTGTTAGTGTTGATTGCTGTCTCTATGTCAATAATGGTTCGTGTATTGTCAGGATTTGAATCTATTGCGTAATTGAGTCCTTTGTTAAGTAATTTTAGTTGTTCTTCTGTGAATTGTTCTGGGGAACGGTTTATAACTAATCCTTCTATATCTTGAACTGTGCTTAATTTTTTAGGAATTTTAGATTGTGACTTTTTTAGTTTTTTGAATTTTTTTTCAAGTAATTTTCTTTTTCTTAAAGAAAGATCTCCTACCTCTCACCCTAAAAACCTTAAACAACGCACATAAAAACATAGAATTCACTTATGAAATTGAAAAGGATAATAAATTACCATTTTTGGACTTGCTCGTAGTGAAAGAACAATCTAAACTCACATTTGAAATTTACAGAAAACCAACAAACACACAACGCACAATACCACATACGTCTAACCACTCATACCAACACAAAATAGCATCATTCAACCACATGATACACAGAATACAAACATTACCCCTAAGTCCAAACGGCATAACTGAAGAACTCGACTACATTTTTGACACAGCACACTTGAATGGTTACTCCCGAAAACTAATACAAAACGTAATCAACAAAAACAACACAAAAACAATACAAACAATCACTCACTGCTACGAATACCCAAATAATTAGAAAGTCCGACGCGTTCGAAGTTTTTCGCAGACGTGGAACACCTGAGCACTTTGAAAGGTACACGGCTCTCGAACGAGAATTTAAGAGCCTCATCAAGGCCAAGAAACGCGGTTACTGGCGACAATTCGTGAACGGGTTATCGCGTGAAACGTCGATGAGTACCCTTTGGAATACGGCGCGAAGATTGCGTAGCAGAATTACGAACAACGAGAACGAGGAGTACTCGGACCAATGGATCCTCATGTTCGCGCGAAAAGTTTGCCCAGATTCTGTGCCGGCACGGATGATTCCTCGCGAAAACACGAATTCGATAGATGAGATCAGCCAACCCTTTTTAATGGTAGAGTTCTCTCTCGCACTCCTTTCGTGTGGTAATACGGCTCCAGGGGCTGATAGGATCAAGTTCAACTTGCTCAAGAACCTCCCAGACGTCGTGAAGAGGCGCATGTTGAACTTGTTTAATCACTTTCTGGAACTCAACATTGTACCGGATGATTGGAGACGGGTGAGAGTTATTGCCATTCAAAAACCTGGTAAGCCCGCGTCCGACCACAACTCCTATCGACCCATCGCAATGTTATCTTGTATTCGAAAGTTGTTGGAGAAAATGATCCTTTTCCGTCTGGACAAATGGGTTGAGACGAACAACCTGCTTTCAGATACTCAATATGGTTTCCGTAGGGGTAAGGGAACGAACGACTGTCTCGCGTTGCTTTCCACGGATATTCAGTTAGCTTTTGCTAAAAAAGAGCAAATGGCTTCTGTATTCTTGGACATAAAGGGGGCTTTTGATTCAGTATCTGTTGAAGTTCTCTCAGATAAACTCCACGCTTGTGGCTTTTCACCATTTTTTGTACAATTTGCTGTCAGAGAAACATATGAGCTTTTCTCATGGAAACTCTACAGCTTTTCGATTTAGCTACATGGGTCTCCCCCAGGGATCCTGTTTAAGCCCTCTGTTGATGCACAATGTAGAATTTGGTAGCGTACTATTTGCCACACCACCCCGTGATAAAAGCATCGAGTACTACGACGAAGCTCCGAGTTGTCTTCGATGGCTCGGCTAAAACATCTACTGGTTACTCACTCAATGAGGCTCTTTGTGTCGGTCCTGTCGTGCAGGATGACCTGATATCAATACTTCTCCGGTTCCGCACCTATTTGATTGCGATGGTTGCAGACATCGCAAAAATGTACCGACAATTTCTCGTGCATCCCGATGATACTCCTCTCCAACGCATCCTGTGGCGAATGACAACTACGAGTCCCATCCAAATCTTCGAGTTGCTTACCGTCACCTACGGTCTTGCTCCTTAATCGTTCTTAGCAACCCGTGCGCTTCAGCAGTTGGCCATTGATGAAGGCGATGCATACCCTCTCGCCGGGCCAGTTCTTCGTAAAAACTTTTACGTGGACGATTTCATCGGCGGTGCCAATTCTGTAGAAGAGGCAATCCGTCTCCGTGAGGAACTAGCAGAGCTGATGCTGAAAGGCGGACTCGAGCTGCGAAAATGGACGTCCAGTAGGTTTGAAGTACTGGAAGGGTTGGACAACGAGCATATCGGAACACAATCAACGCTGAGCTTCACCCCCAACGAGGCAGTAAAGGCACTGGGAATTTGTTGGGAGCCTGAAAATGATTCCTTCCGATTTGATCCCATGATCCAGCTTCGTGACACCCCACCTACGAAGAGATCAATATTATCGGACATCGCTAAGCTATTTGATCCACTGGGCTTGATATCTCCTGTAGTTGTACGAGCCAAGATATTGATGCAGGAATTATGGTTAATTTCCTCCGATTGGGATGACCCGGTTCCAGAACCCACTCGCATTAAATGGGAGAGCTTCTGCAGCGAGTATCCACTCATCTCAACCTATCGTACGCAACGTTACGCATTTCACCCGAACTCCCGTGTTGAGCTTCACACGTTTGCTGATGCATCAGAATCGGCGTATGGGACATGTACGTACGCGCGTTGCGAAAATGACCAGGGAGAAATAACGGTTCATCTTCTTATGTCGAAGTCTAAAGTTGCTCCACTTAAGCGCCTAACTATCCCTCGCCTAGAATTGTGCGCATCAGTCCTCGCAGCGCATTTGTACCACCGTGTCAAGGAGGCTCTTGAAATTCCTATTTCTGCAGCTTTCTTCTGGTCCGACTCGGCAGTTACACTGCAATGGCTTCGCTCCCCACCAAACGTCTGGAAAACCTTTGTCGCCAATCGCGTTTCTGAGGTGCAACACTTCACACATGGATGTCAGTGGAATCATATTTCTGGTGTAGAGAACCCTGCTGACCTTGTGTCTCGAGGCCTGTCCGTTGGAGATTTCCTGCACAGCAATTTGTGGAAGCGCGGACCTTCGTGGTTGTCGGAGCCATCGCATTCCTGGCCAATATCATTGCCGTCGAGCGTTCCCGAAGAAGTCCTGGAGGCAAAACAAGTCATTAACGTCATCCATACAGCAGCTGAGCCGGATCCATTATTTTCTCGGTGGAGTACATATCGTCGTTTGCTCCACGTGATTGCCTACTGCTTGCGTTTCATCGACAACGCACGTGTCAAAGCCAGAACCCAACCTTCACCCACTAATGAGCCAACCCAGGGAATACTTACCGTCGAGCATCTTACTCAAGCCAAATCATTACTGCTTCGCCTTGCCCAGAGAGATGCGTTTCGAGATGAAATCAAAGCCTTGAAAGACAGGCAAGTTTTGCCCAAACGATCTTGCATTCGTCGAATGAATCCTTTCATTGACCCAGAAGGAATCCTGAGGGTTGGAGGCCGGTTAAACCTTTCGCAATTACCCTATCAGTCAAAGCACCCTGCTCTATTCCCAGCCAATCATCCGTTTCCCAAACTAATAGCCGAATACTACCACCTGAACCTTCTTCACGGTGGCGGGCGTCTTTTGCTATCATCCATCCGTGAGGACTTCTGGCCTGTACGTGGCCGCCAATTGGTCCGCTCTACCGTCCGTAACTGCTTTCGCTGCGAGCGCCTGAATCCTGTTCCAGCACAGCAGCAAATCGGCCAATTACCTACCTCAAGAATCACGCCAGCTCGCCCTTTCTCCGTAACCGGCGTAGATTACGCTGGACCTCTATACCTACGACCAGTCCACAAGAGGGCATCTCCTATCAAAACTTACCTGTGCCTGTTTGTTTGCTTCGTGACCAAGGCTGTCCACTTGGAATTGGTTTGCGATCTAACAACTCAAGCTTTTATCGCTGACCTGAGACGCTTTATTGCTCGACGTGGACGCCCCACCCACATCCATTCGGACAATGGAAAGAACTTCGAGGGTGCCCAAGGAGAGCTCGCCGAGTTGTTTGCTATTCTTCGGAAGAGAGATGAGAGGGAGAAAATCGTATCCACCTGCGCCGAGGAGGGATATCTTGGCACTTTGCTCCACCAAAAGCCCCTCACTTTGGAGGCTTATGGGAAGCGGCCGTCAAAGTAGCAAAAAGCATTTATTTCGCCAATTAGGAGCATCGAGATTAAACTACGAGGATATGGCAACTATCCTGTGCCAAATCGAAGCTGCGATGAATTCTAGGCCGCTCCTGCCGATGTCCGATGACCCGAATGACTTGGCGGCACTTACACCAGCGCACTTCATCATTGGCACCTCTATGCATGCCTTGCCCAGCCCAGACTTGCTGCACATCCCGGAGAGTCGATTGGAGCACTACCACAAGCTGCAACTACATGTACAGCAGTTTTGGATCCATTGGCGCAAGGAATACCTACAGGAGCTTCAGAAGGACACCAAGCTAGCGTCTCGAAATAATTTCATCCAACCGGGACGAATGGTCATCATCGTCAATGAGCAGCAATCACCCACTCGCTGGCCGCTTGCCAGAATAGTATGTCTGCACCCAGGAAGCGATCAAATCACCCGTGTTGTCACGCTTCGAACCGCAAGAGGAATAGTAACTCGTCCCATCACAAAAATCTGCTTGCTTCCTGACGCAACTTCAGCATCCGATGATGTCAACCGGCTTCCAGAGGAGAACGCACCGAGAATCACCTGTGAAGATAGATCAATAGGATTAATTAAGAATAATTAAGTTGAAATTGTGTAATATTGAATTTTCTTACCTGCTTGTAGTTAGCTGTAGTTTGTTTACAAATATTGAATTGCTTCAAGGTGGCGGGTATGTTGATGCACACACGGAGAAACGAAATAATTTAAAATCGAAGTATAAAGTACTTAAAATGAGGTACACTCTTAAGACTGCTGTTTTGGATAAATTTCAACTCTCAATTATAGGTAGTTTTAACTCAAATTTTAAGTATTGTAAGCATAAGCTCCTTTTACGTCATTTGGATTCAAAATAGAATACTCCGAGGACTGTTAAAGGCCGTTCCCAACGCTGAGTTTCATGTTTGTTTCAAACTGCTTGCCAGTTTTAAATTTTGCTACTGTCTAAATTAAAACAAAAACACGTTAATCGCAATGCCATGTTTTAAAAATATTGGTCGATCATAATTTTCGCGTTAATAAATCACTTGCAAAACAAACTAAAAAAACCGCAAATTTGACAGTCATCAGTCATAACAGCTGCCACAACTTCAAAAAAACTCAGTTTAAAACAATGTTGCATCAGTGTTTCAAATCGCGTTGAAAATAAAACAGGGCTGTCGAGCAGTTGTAAATCTGTTGCAAAAATTTGCTCGAAATGTAGAACTGCAACATATCATTGGGAATGGCTTGTTTCAGTTCTAGTTGTAAACTAAAACAGCCCATACGAAGTAGAACAGTGTTGGGAACGGCCTTAGCGTTGAGTGCTTTTAATCTAAATTTGAATTGTTTTCTTTCTCCCCTGTGATGAAAACAAAATGAAGAGTTTCTTTTTATTTTGATGAAGATTTTGAGCTGTGCGCCATTTTCATTAATGTGCTATTCTCGGCCGGAAGAAATCGGTTTTCATTGATTTTTATTCCACAGAAAAAAACGTGAATTGGTGTTAAAACAATAATAATGGAGCAAATAAAGAAAAACAAAATTGACGAGGGAAGCTACCAAAAGCTTGCGGGTAAGAATTATTAATTTTTTAAGTAAAAGATTTGCAACATTTTCCAGATTTTGATTTTTGAGGGATGAACTGTTGCATTGATGGATGCGGTGAATATTTTTTTTACAGAGAGAGGATAGTATAAGCAACACGACCGCAGTTCATAATTATCAATGTTCTCATCATGATTTTCCTTCGCATATTATATGCTGTGCGGAGACATTCAAAATCGGTGATGTTTATGTTGTCTTTGGAGAAAACATTATTGCATGTAAACATTCAGGAGAACTAGCAAGCTATACGACCTTGTGGCCATTAATGTTACAGAGCTAACTTTGCCCATAAGAAAATTTAATAATGCCTCTTAATCATATGTATCCTGTAAGAAGGTATGAAGTGAGTGTTAATAAAATCATTTAAACTTTAAAACAATTTGCGTACTTATTTGTTGTTGAAAGAAGAAGCAATTGCTATTTTTATAAAACAAATCTATATTTAAGACTTAATTTTGGATTACTCCTACCCAATTGTGACTTTTCGATGAACAGTTTAATTTCACCCAAAGCGAAGTCTTTTCAAAGTACTTAAAAGTATGTACTTCTTGAACAACTCAATTTTGAGTGGTTGCACTTAGCTGTCAAGATGAGTGAAAAAGACTTAATTTTAAGTTGTTTGCTTTCTCTGTGCAATGTAGAATTTGGTAGCGTACCCATGCAGCATCGCATTTTCGCCCGTTCGAGCGAAAATATGTGGCACCAACTGGCAACCTTTTCAGCCTCGGCTGTTGGCGTTCGGGTTTTCATCTTCGTCTCGTCATCACCACCCATCAGCTTAGCTTAGATCACTATCATGAATTATCGTCAGTATGCTCTAGTAGCTAGAAGTGAATACAGCAACCAAAAACGATATAGCAAGTGTCCTTACTGAAATAAAGTGGTTAACAGTGGCAGTATTTTAATCGGTCGTACCGAAAATACTCATTCTTATTAAGTTCTTTGTTCGCGTGTGCCTTTATCGAGTGAACAATCCGCGCCTGAAGTACGGCTGTCCTAAGAACATTTTCTCTCGATTTCTCGCGGTGCACACTGGGGTTGTTGCCTGGCGAAAATTTCTAATAAAAAACACAACGTAGGAATAAGTTTCAACACCCTCTTTTGTATAATTTTTATGTCAAAGACATTGACGGCGTAGTGTCGGCGTAGTGACCCAATGGGGTCGATCTACAAGGACCCTTGCAGGATACCTTAGACAATTTGTCTACTTGGGCTCTAGAGCTAGGTATCGAATTCTCTACGGAGAAAACTGAGTTGGTAGTTTTTTTCTAGGAAGCATAACCCAGCACAACCGAAGCTTCAAATTTAGGGTAAGCCGATAACTCATTCTATGTCATTTAAATATCTTGGGGTCTGGTTCGATTCAAAGTGCACCTGGAGATCTCACATTGAGTACCTGAAGCGAAAATGCCAGCAAAGGGTCAATTTTTTCTGCACAATTACCGGGACCTGGTGGGGAGCGCATCCGCAAGATCTTCTAACGTTGTACCGGACAACGATTTTGACGGTAGTTTTTGTTTTCAATCGGCGGCTCAGTCGCACATCATCAATCTGGAACGTATTCAGTACCGGTGTCTTCGTATTGCGTTAGGTTGCATGCACTCGACTCATACCATGAGTCTTGAAGTGCTGACTGGCATGTTGCCACTCTCGGATCGGTTTGCAGAATTATCTTTCCGACTCCTCACCAGGTGTGAGGTTATGAACCCTCAGGTAATCGACAACTTTGAGAAGCTTCTTGACTTGAACCCTCAAACTCGCTTCATGACGTTGTACCATTTGTACATAACACAGGATGTCAGCCCTTCGCTGAGTTTTTCCAATCATGTTTGCTTCTTCGATTTCGGAAATTCGGTTCATTTTGATTTATCCACGAAACAAGAGCTTCGTGGAATCCCAGAGCATCATTGTCCTATGATTGCTCCGGTGATATCTGCTAAGTTTGGCTTAGTTGTTCCACCAAAACGTTTTACACTGACGGGCCTTTGATAGAGGACTCCGCTGGCTTTGGTGTATACAATGAAAATTATAGCATCGCTCTCAAACTTCAAGCACCTTGTTCTGTTTTTGTCGCGGAAATGGCAGCAGTTTATTTTACATTAGAAACTGTTGCCTCACTTACACCGGATCAATACTTCATTTTCACGGATAGTCTTAGTTCTCATGAAAATACAGGAGCTTCTAAGTGTTTTATCTTCGCGTTATTTTATCATCAGCTCTGTATGAGTCCCATCTTATTGTTCAATTCCGGGCAATGAGAGAGCGGACTCGCTTGCAAAGGTGGGCGCTATGGAAGGCGATATTTATGATCGACAAATCGCCTTCAACGAATTTTTCTATATTTTTCGTCAGATATCACTCGATAGCTGGCAGTATAAATGGAATAAAGGAGATTTGGGGCGATGGCTACATTCTATCACTCCTAAGGTGTCTAGGAAATGTTAGTTCAGGGGATTGGATGTGGGTCGAGACTTCATTCGTGTGATGTCTCGCCTCATGTCTAATCATTATTCTTTAAACGCTCATTTGTTCCGTGTTGGGCTGGGAGACAGCAATCTCTGTGAATGCGGACAAGGTTACCAGGACGCAGATCACGTTATTTGGTTTTGTCCTGAGCATCGTGGAATCAGATCTGAGCTTTATGATTCCCTTCGGGCTCGAGGTAGACAACCCAATGTACCGATTCGAGATATTTTGGCTGCACGCGATCTGGAGTTTATGAAACTCATTTATGTGTTTTTGACTAATATTAGTCTTAGATTGTAGTTTGATGTACTTACTTGTTTAGGTTATATTTTTGAGGGTCAGTGCGTCAGTGTGTGAGTGTGGTTGTGTGTGTGTGATTGTTTTTTAATTATGAACGCTCAGTTAAAAAATTGTAATTTGAAGTTCAAGATATACGAAAACTATTGTTCCTTATGCTTTGTTCAAAATTTGCACCCCAATTTTCCCATCCTTAAAATTGTTATTCCTATTAACCTCGAGACGATAGCGAGTAATCGGTTGTATCCCCTTAACCTTAGTTCTAAGATAACTGATGTATATAAACATGAAAACTTGGCTCTGTAAAGTTGATTCGATTAAGCCTGTACAAATGAATGAATTAAAAAAAAACACTGTTCTTCAACTTCAATTTGATTTTTTTTATTTTAGTGAAAACTACGCAGCAAAAGCAAAACACGTCAGCTTCGAAGCAAGGCTTGCTGCGATTCTTCCTCATATTTTAAAGGCACTATATACATCTAAATAAAAGGAGAATGGACAAGGAATTAAAGAACACTTTTACATACAAAACTATATAAATTATCTTAAAAAATTGAGTGCAAAAATAATAACAAAAATAATGATAACAATCGTCTTTGATCACCGCCAAAAATAATTGAAACTAACTCAGAAACCACGAAACTAACTCAAAAATCAACAATTATTTTAAATTCGTATTTGTTCACGTATGGCATTTCATTGAATTTGATGTCAGTAACTTCGTAGCAGCCTACTGATATTAAAACAAACAAAAAATCACACCTGTAATTTAAAAGCTTTTTCACGATATTTGTGGCAATTTTATTAGATTATTGTCGTCCAGCAAAAACTTATACAAACTGACACGAAAAGTAATGAATGTATTTTTATCACTTTCAAGTAATCTACCAACTACAGACTTTGCTCGTGAACGCTAGAGTATGTGAATTAGAAAGAACTGTATTTTATACTATGCAATCCAGTCTCTTCCGCATACTTTCATTATCAAATTATCTCAATGCAAATTCGCAACAGATTAAAACTACTAACAATCCATCCAATAAATTTCACCAAAAACAATAAACCAAGTTGGTTCAATAAACCGGACATTCAATTCGGTAAGCAATTCTACCAACCGATCCAAGAGGAATTCCACCAAGTTCAGCGCACTAAAAATATCGATTTTTTCCCCCGAAAGATCCAGAAGATCCCTTCCAACTCCCAACCGAGTGCAACGCGGGAAAAAAAAGTACTCAAGCCATATCCCAGTTTGATTCAATTTGAAGCTCGTTAAATTGAAATCGGAATTACAGCCGGAGCAGCAGCAATTCGCAACCGGATCCCATTCCCGAGCAACGGCAGCAGTCAGCACCGAGCAGACTGAGATAGATTAATTTTAAAATCAATTTATCAGTAAATGGCATTTTTATTGACGTGAGATAAATTTTGCAGTGCATGACGATTTTTTCTTCTTTTTTTCTATATTGCCCTGTGTCGTTGGTGCGATACGATTGACACCCACTTCCTGTCTCGAATCACGCCCTGCTGCCACGTCAAAACCTTTTCCTCCCATCATCGAATCGGAGTACCCCCGGTTCTCGGTTCGGTGCCAGGAAAATGGACATTTTTGACAGGTGGGGAACCATTTTTACTGTGTCATTCTTTCGGACACTCAGCGCGTTTCATCACGGTTATAATTTTGGTTGAACTCACCACAACTCACACAAATACATACGGAGAGAAAGACCCGATGGCAGTTCACTGAAGTAGTTTATTGGGTGAGCAGAAATTGAGGAAAAAATATTGCGAAAATGCTGAACCAAAGCTGTCGTCGAGCGGCGTTATTATTGAGGGTGAATGTGTAGTGCAGTGTAATTCCAGTGCATGCTTCTATGGGACATGTGGCATATGGCCCGGGTTGGAACTGCTGACCGTGCAGTTCGTGATTTGTGGCTCGGGCTCTCGATTAACGAGTGTGTCCCTTTAATGGTGCCAATAATTGTGGGGGTAAATTTGACGTTGGGAAAATTTGGTTCCATGGAAATCCTTATTCACTCATACGACAGAGTTTTCGAAATTAAAAACTCATCAAACAAAAGTTCATACGGCAGCTTCGGAAACTATTTGGGCGGTTTTTAATTATGTTGGTTACTCGTTGAATGGGGTTTGAAAATTAATGTTTTCCCAGCGAATTTCCTATTTATTCTTCAACTAAAAAATGTAGAATGACACTTTCATTATGCTCCGTAGCGAGTTTGTTGTCTGGACTCAGGTCACCGTTCTCTGATTGGAAATACTGTTTCTAAAGTATATAAAAAAAAAGTTTATACACCCCTACTGACAAACCGCAATTTTCCTGTTTTGCGGTTGAGAGTGAGCTGTTTATATGAATGTTGTTTTACGATTTATTCAGTTTTATGTGCTTATAATTTTGCCACCGAATTTACACGACATTTTTCTTCCTTTGGAAAACTTAGGTGCGATCAATGAAACAATAGAAAAAATACGCAAAAAAAGTTTATCCACTTGAATATAGTTAATAATATTTTAGAGTGCATTATGTGGTAACTGTCACTTTATCGAATATAAATATTGCAAACAGCGTTTAAGTTGCAAGTAGAAAATTTAAGTACTTTCGTTTAAAAATGCCCAAAGACCACCAAATTTCGTTAAGTGCCAGAACATTGATGATAGAACATCATAGGGGCATCTTCAACGGTGATCCAAATCGTGGATTGGATTTTTTTTTTATACCAAACGCATTAACATCGCTGCACCGGTGTTGTAAATTTGGTTTTATACTGGATCTGTTTTGCATCATTTTAAAACTGATATATGTTTTGATCTATTCTTACAGCAATTTGGAACAAGAAATATACCGTTCCAAAACACTACACGCTACTTGATAAGACCAATTATTGAGTAAAATTTCAGCTTTTACTAAAAAATAACTCAATTTTACTGAGTATATTGTGAGGTATATTTGTGAGCCGAAAAGTAACCGTGTTTGTGTTGCTCGCCTCGGATGCTGATAATTACCTCTAGTTGCTCCCGGGTGCTAGTAAATTTCCTTATTGTTTCATTCCTAAATAACAAATGCTTGTCTTCGTTTTTTTACAGCCACTGCATTTTCCGGAAAACGTTGACAAGATCGAAATGCGGAGGTTCCGAGATTCCGAATAGTATTTCGATTGAGCAGAAATTATAAGTACTGAAGTAAACCAGTAAACCAGTAAAGGAAACCACCTGTTTATTGATAAGCACTTGCAAATAGCTCACACAGATAAATTTTGGAGAAGCCTTTGACTCTAGTTGTCTAGAAACGCAGAAAGTGCTTCTCGTTGTAGATTTGCGGGTCGCTAAAGTAGTCCTGGAACAGCTTCTGATGACCGGAAAGGAAATCACGGTCGAAGTTGGGGCGTCATCCAAGATGTGATCCGCTTTCATGGGAGAGATTGAGAGATTTCAAAACTAGAAATTAGAAGAAAAATTAGTATTTTCCATTTAATTCCAACTACCTTTGCTTATTTTGAAAGATACGCGTATTTCGTCGACAATATGCAGACTTCTTCAGTGTCTCGTACTAATAACTCGACTAAGTGAGACACTGAAGAACAATACGCGTATCTGTCAATGATAAGCAAAGGTAGTTGGAATTAAATGGAAAATACTAATTTTTCTTCTTATATCAAGTTACAGGTATTCCACTAAACAGCTCAAACCCTCTAGGATTCAGATTTAAAAAGTCAACTCTTCAATAGCAAAAATTTCGAGGCAGCACAGAGAAATACATAAAGAACGGTATAAACCCTAACCAATTTTACTTTCAGACAAATTTTCTAACACAAGGTAAGTAATCAAATGACCACTACAAAATATATTCAATATCCACGACCTAATTTATAACGAGGAAAGGGAGGTACCATCAGGGCACCCAAGTGAAACGATTTGGATAGGGAGCATGGAACTGCCTCCTCCCTATTGTTAACATTTCGCGGAACGAGGGCGGGCTCTTCGACCCATCTATTGGGTTTATTCTAATGCTGTGGGTGCGAATTGCTTTTGGAAGAAGATTCTCTTCCCTATATTTGCAGGCTTCGCGTAAGTCTCTCTGCTTACGGGCCCAACAAAAAGATTTTGTCCCTTCATACAGGAGCTTGATGATCACAAACAACGATAGAATCCTGATCAAATCGTTTTTGAGATTATTCCACTGCGATGGAAAGTTACCTTGCTACAATAGATGGTAGTATCTCATCATCATCATCATCATCATGGTTTGAAGTCATTGTTTACAGTAGTTACTTTCGACTTTTTGACGATTTTGTCTAGATATTAACTATTTTGACGTAGAACTACGTCTTTGTTTTCAATACAAGGGTACACGTTGCGAGTACGAGAATTTGAAGCGTCACGAAATATGCTTTGGTTTTGAAGGTGGCAATGGGTCGAATAAATCAACACATGATGACATCCACACCAGCGGCAAGCCATACCAAAACCTAATAGGTACAAGCGGCTACGGCATGACGACACCAGGACCCAACGTCCGACTACTGGCTAGCAATCGGTTTGCTGCGCTCCCGGTACAAGAAAAAAAAGGTAAAGATCCCGCCGCTATTCACCAGATATCTACACTAAGGACGGAGCTTGCAGCGATTAAAGTTAATCCGCAATACAAGCTATGCAGTACCGACACAAACATCATGTACTCAACGAAAACAGACTACCGTGTTGTTGGATCGCACCTAGTCGAAAAGCTCTACTAATTTTATACGCACGATGCACCCGGAAACAAGCCGCTGAAGGTGATTCTGCATGGCCTTCCTGAATTCACTCCAGGTTGGTGCAATCCGGGATTTAGTACCTCAAGCCCGAACTTAGCGTTCTCATCCCAGGATATCGGATTGTGTGACGTGATCGTACCGGCTCAAGTGGACGAGGAGTTGGGATCGCCCTGTGCTACAACATCAACTGCCATCTGCTTCCGAGTTCTCAGCTGCAGTCTATCGAAGCCATCGGAGTCGAGGTCGAAACTGCTGTCGGCCCTATCACCATCATCGCGGCCTATTGTCCCAAGCAATACAGCACCGCTAACTGATCAACAACGATCTTACGGAACGACATTCGCAAGCTAACCCGGAGGAAGGGGCAGTTTATCATCGCTATGACCCAAATGCGAAACACGAAACCTGGGAGAACACCCGGTGCAACCGAAATGGCATCATTCTACAGGAGGACCTGGAAGACGGCCATTACACCGTCATGGGCCCAAATACCCTCACCTGGTTGAGCAGATCCGGGGTCCATTCGACAATCGACATCTTCTTCACCAACATGGGGAACAACATCGCCTAATCGGTAGTACACCAGGAGCTCAGCTCGGACCACTATCCAGTGGTAGCCAAAGTTGGGTCCTCGGTAAGCCGGCATCAGATCACCAGATGGAACTACCATCGCGCCAGTTGGGAAAGGTTCCGACAACACGTTGACGACAACATCGACTTCAACATGCACCCTGAGTTGGGTGATGACATCGACCGGCAGCTGCAGAACTAAGCCAAGGTCCATTCCACCGTTGATCCCATCAGACTGCTGAGGCTGCTGAGATAAGTCAACACTTCGTCAGCTCCCACAATCGCGGACATCACATCGTCAGTCCACACAAAGCTGCTGTTATCGCGCTTCTTACTAACATCCAACACACTCACAGATGAGTTGAAGATCTTAGCTGACGAATTGTTGACCTATATCAAAGGCTCAAAGAATATGAAGGCCCTAAACTTTCGATAACATGAACTTGGAGCTCAAGCAATTGAGCCCCCAGTTTTATAACCATCAGACGATGGTTTTCAACCAATGCCTCCGTCTTGGCTACTTTCCCTCGTGTTGGAAGTCAGCCAAAGTTATCAGCATCCAGAAACCTGGGAAAGATCCTTCGTGTCCCAAGAGCTATAGGCCCATCAACCTTCTCTTAGGAGTATCGAAACTGTTTAAAAGAAAGCAATCTACCGTCGGCTTCTCTCGTCTGCCGACGAGCTTCACATCTTGCTCGACGAGCAGTTCGGATTGCAACGTGGTCACTCAACAGTGCACCAACTTAACCGAGTAACCAACATCCTTAGGCGGAACAAGTCAATAAGATGCAAAATCATCTGCTATGGCACTTCTCGAAATCGAGAAGCCCTTCGGTAGTGGGTCGACGCCAGATCCGGCCAGAACACCGCGTCTTTGTCCTTATGATATTTCTTAATGAACGACGCAACTTCCGGCAGGCATTTCTTACTATAAATTTCCCCGTTCACAGCCAGTCCGGAGCGAAAAAAGAGCGGCTTTGACATCTCCTTCTCGCTGATTGTCAGCCACAGCCGCACCTTCTTGGGGAACTGGGTGTGTGAAATGAACTTCACCTTGAATCTCACTTCCTTCGTGAAGGAAGTAAACTAGGAAGTGCCCTGCCAGTCGTTGCCATCCAGGGTGAGATAAGTCTAGTCGTCAATCACCACCACCACGCCACAATTCGCCAGGAAAAACGGGCTGACCATCTTATTCAGCCGCTGCCGCTGCGTCATTGCCTGCAGCTCTGCAACCAGTGCAACCAGACCCCTTCCTCCTCTGAAAGGGGGGGCTCCCATAAAAATGAAACATATTTTTCTGCATAACTCGAGAACTGATTAAGCAAAGGAACCCAAATTTAGCATGCGGAAGTTTTTGGAGGCAAGAAATGTTTCTATGGTAGTTTAAGACCCCTCCCCTCTCTAGAAAGGGAGGCTCTCATACAAATGAAACAGAAATTTCTGCATATATCAAGAACTAATCAAGCAAATGGAACCAAATTTGGCATGTGGTGTTTTCTGGTGGCGAAAAATGTTTGGATGGTAGTTTGAGACCCCTCCCCTCTCCTAGAAGGGGTGCTGTCATACAAATGAAACTGTAATTTCTTCATAACTCTAGATCTAATAAAGCAAATGGAACCAAATTTGGCTTGCGGGGATTTTAAAGGCAATACATGTTTCTACGGTAGTTCGAGACCCCTCCTCCCCCTCTGATAGGGGTGAGGGGGCGG
This sequence comes from Aedes japonicus, assembly GCA_034211315.2. NCBI lineage: Eukaryota > Metazoa > Arthropoda > Insecta > Diptera > Culicidae > Aedes > Aedes japonicus. The sequence goes on from JASCZW010003785.1 coordinate 66,794, forward strand.
GGCTCACATACAAATGAAACACATGTTTGTGCATAACTCTAGAACTAATCAAGTAAATGGAACCAAATTTGACAGGTAGAGGTTTTTGAAGGCAAGAAATGTTTCTAAAGTAACTCGCGACCCCTCCGCCCTCTGTAAGAGGGGGGCTCTCATACTAATGAAACACAAATTTGTGCAAAACTCGAGAACTAATCAAGCATATGGAGCCCAATTTGGCATGTGGAGGTTTTTGGAGGAGAGAAATGTTTCTATGGAAGTTTAAGACTCCTCCGCCATCGGGAAGGGGGAGGGAGGGGTATTTCCATACAAAAACAACACAAATTTCTGCGTAACTCGAAAACAAATCAAGCAAATGGAACCAATTTTTTTATGTGGAGGTTTTTGAAGGAAATAAATGTTTCTAAGGTGGTTTGAGACTCCTCCGCCTTCTGGAAGGGGAGACTCCCATAAAAATGAAACACAATTTTTAACATAACTCGATAGCCAATGAAGCAAATGAAACCAAATTGGGCATGTTAAGGTTTTTGGAGGCAAGAAATGTTTCCATGGCACTTCACCACCCCTCCCCACTTTAAATGGGGAGGGGGGGGGGGTGGTTCCCATACAAATAAAAAGCAAATTTCTGCATAAATGGAGAAATAATCAAGTAAATGAAACCTTTTTAGCATATGGGGGTTTTTGGAGGCTAGATTTCTATATACATAAAAAAGAATTTCTGTCTGTCTGTCTGTCTGTCAGACCCTTAGAGGCTATTGATAAACCACGTAGACTTTTGTAGGGGGAGGGGGGGTTTGACCAAAGTCTACGCTCCATACAAATATTCAAAAAAATTTATCGAGAAAAGTCTACGAGGGGGGAGGGGGGTTGGTCTGAGATTTTCAAAAATAAGTCTAGGTGGTTTATGAACAGGCCCTTATAGACTCTAGAAGTGCTGAACCGACCAACGTGAAAATTTATATGAACGGGTTTTTGGGGCTGGGGAAGGTTCTTATGATTGTTTGAGACCCCTACTCTCTCAGGAAGGGGCGCTCTCATACAAATAAGACACATTTCTTCATAATCCGAGAACTAATCAAGCAAATCGAATATAATTTGACATGTGAGGGGTTTTGAAGGCAAGAATGTTTCTATGGTAGTTCAAGACCCCTCTCCTTTCTGAAGGGGGGGGGGGGCTTCAAACAAATGAAACTTAAATTTTTATTATAATCGATGAGCCCAGTGCGATGGTTCGAGAACTAATCAAGCAAATGGAATCAAATTTGGAATGTGGAGGGTTTTGAAGGCAATGATTGTATGGTGGTTTGAGAAACCACCCCCTGTGGAAGGTAGGGCTTCCATACAAATGAAACACAAATTTCTACCAAAAATGAGAATTATCCAGGTTACTTAAACATAAAACGTGTGTTTCTCGGATAAGAAGCATGTTTTGATAGAAGTTTGAACCCCTGCTTATTCAAGAAAAAAACTCATTTCGAAAAAAAAACCATAAACGTGTCAGTTATATTAAATTTCCAATCCTGCCGCACACTAGCGGAACTATCAAAACTTTCTCTTCATATCTTTCATTCTAGCCAAAAACATTGTTGTTCACTCTTGGTGCCTCATGGTGATGAGCGAACATCTCCTTCTACTTCATTTAGTTGCAAGCGTAGCAGCGCACGCACTGGGTTCAGCTAGTGTTAGATACTTTTTTTAAGGAAATTAAATTAGCTACCAAATAAATATTTTTAATATTTTTTACAGTGTTGCCAACATTGTTATTTTTGTGGTTTCGAGAAAAAACACTATGCTCCGTCATGGAGATATTGATTTTTAAAGATTTCATGTTTTCAAAATTTGTTTATTCAACCACTCTTATATAATCTCTTATACTTCATCAAGGCAGATCTAACAGAAAAGCACCGCTTGAATTCCCGAGCAGAAGAGAACAGCATATGAATACCTAATTTTGATCTTGATAACTGGCCTTGGTATAAAAGAGCTCAGATTAAGAGGTAAAATACCTAAGCAAAATACCTAAGATTTGCAAGCAAAATATCTCTCGAATAACAAAACTTGGTATTTTGGATACCTGGGAATACCTTAGAGGTACTATTTTGGTATTGTCTTACCTCAATTTGGTATTCGCATAACATTGTGGGAACAATTTTATGGTATTATTCTCAGGTATTTTACCTCTTAATCTGAGCTCCTAAATACCAAGTTCAGTTATCAAGTTATTCGGTCCTGCTCGGGTTTAAAAAAATATAGCAGTTCACATGGTTTACTAATTTCGGTGGCCTACTAGAAGAAGTTCGGTGCTCTGAGAGGTTAGTGCGAACCATGAAAAAGCGCGTTAAAGAGAAAGGAATTATTTGTTCCTCTAACCCCAAGAAAGGCCATCGTGTTTCAGAAGACATAGTGCAGAAAGTAAAAGCGTTTTACCGTGAGACAGACGTGAGTAAAGAACTGGCTGGTAAGAAGAAGTGTAAAAGTATTCGGAAGGGAACATCTCGTATCCTCAAGCAAAAGCGTTTAGTGCTGGCGGACCTTAGCGAAACACTCTGCGTCCACCAGAGTGTGCTTTAGCAGGAGCTGATGGAACTCACACAGTTTGCGTTTGTGTGATCCAGAATTTTAAACTTAAAGTCTTAGGTGCCAAGTTCAATCAAATCAAAGCGGAACAGGAAGGTAAAAAAGCGTTTCATTCGTACAGAGATGTGCTGAAGCAAAGCCTGTGCAATCCACTTATGAAGCTGTGCTTCTTGAACATGTGTACTATTGCAGCTTGTGGCAATATGGATCAAATTAGGAATTTGATTTGGTCATATTTTGAGGATAATTCGATTGAGGAAATATCGTGCAAACAATGGTCGCAACAAGATAGGTGCAGCTTGCAGACAGTAGTTTGTGATGCTGATACATTCATTGAAACATTTCTCGAAGAAGCCGCAGTTGTTAGGAAGCATGACTATATTGCAGTGAAACAGGGACAGTTCTACCAGTTCACTCGGGACAACTTGACCGACGGAGAAGTTCTGGTTGTGGCCGACTTTTCGGAAAACGTTTCATTTATTTTTCAGGTATTACATGAAAATTTCCTCCTCCTCTTCCAAACTACTGTAAAGATAGATGTGACTAAGGATAGTGACAATCATGCTTTTAAAACATTTGCAAACTTGAAATAATGTTAACTTCCAGCAGTATAAATTTTATTTTAAGTGGAATTGTTTAATCAGATGTGAAACATAAAATTGCACTTTTATTTGTTACTAGCTGATCCGGCAAACCTCGTACCGTAGGTCCGTAAGTTTTTTTTAACCCGATGCAGCCAAAGAAGAACAAATTTAATAAAAATAGGAAATCTGTAAACCTGATCCTTAAGGAGTGTATCGAAAAGTAGTTATAAACATTCGATGCGTTATTACGCATAAACTACTGTATATATTTTTAGCGTGTAAGCGCCATTTGCTTTGTTTACATGTCAAAAATGATTATTCGGTTCATTCATTTCCGTTGATAAAGTTGTATTCAAAATGTCGCGAATTGAATTTGAGACTAAAAAGAAAATTCTGCACACTTGGTGCACCGAAAAGGGTGTTACTTACAACCAGATTGCGAAAAGAGTAAATGTTCACCCGGCAAGTGTAAAACGCATCATCGAAAAGTTTGGTAAGGAGTGCTCCCTCAAGGATTTACCAAGAAGTGGCCGGAAACCCGGCTCCAGCAACCCCGATTTGGACCAAAAAGTTGTGGATTATATTCAACGGAACAAATCTGCCTCTACTCGCGATCTAGCCAAGAAGTTCAGGACCAGCATCGGAATGATTCAACGAATCAAGCGCAGGAATGACTTGAAGACGTACAAAAAGCAGAAAGTGCCCAAACAAACTCCGGAACAAAAGTCTCGTGCCAAAACCAGGGCTCTGAAAGCTGTACAGCTGCATTTTGGACAATGTCGACCAGTGCATTTTGATGGATGACGAAACATACGTTAAAGAAGATTCAAGAACGCTACCGGGGCCGCAGTTTTATACTAAATCTGTTGGGGAACGTGTGCCAACCGCAGATACGACTGTTGCGATGGAGAAATTCGGTCAGAAGGTGCTCATTTGGCAAGCTATTTGCACATGTGGCTTGCGTTCTTCAATTTTCTATACAAAAGGAACTATAAATGCTGAGATTTATCAAAAGGAATGTTTGAAGAACAGGTTGCTACCATTGTATAGAAAGCACCAGTCCCTCCTCTCTTCTGGCCAGATTTGGCATCGGCACATTACGCCAAATCCACTCTACAGTGGCTGACGGAGAATAACATCAAGTTCGTAGAAAAAGACATCAACCCACCAAACTGTCCCCAGTTGCGACCGATCGAACGCTATTAGGCAATAGTCAAGCGTATATTTAAGAAGGATGGTACAGTGTCCCAAAACATGACCGATTTTAAGAAAAATTGGGCAGCGGCATCCAGGAAGTGCACAAAGGTCACTGTGCAGAATTTGATGGCAGGTGTCAAATCAAAGGTACGGGCATTCTACAGAAATGAACATGATGACTAGTTTTTCCGTTTGGATCTTTTGTAAACATGTTAAGCTATAATAAACTGAAATAGTATGTTAATTTTAACCATGTTTTCATGCCTATTTTATTATTTGGAAGTTTATAACTACTTTTCGATACACTCCTTACTAGCTGACCCGGCAAACCTCGTACCGTAAGTCCGTAAGTTTTTTTTAACCCGATGCAGCCAAAAAAGAACAAATTTAAAAAAAATAGGAAATCTGTAAACCTGTTCCTTAGTTAAATCGTGACATACCGTTCCATTTCATTTTAATTTTTTTAGAAAGACAGATAGCTTGATGATTCAACAAAAAGCTGAACCCTAGCATGAATCTGTTTTGAAAAATAATCACAAATAAAACGTAAGATGGCAACATTGAAGATTTTTCTCTAATTGTCTGTTTCAACTGGTATGCGACTGCGGAATCCGAATTGGAATCTGGCTAAAAATAATTTCAAGCACAATCACCTATTGTGATTGTTATAAGACCCATTTTCAGAAAACACTCTGAATATATTTACACTATTTTTTAGTTTTGATTCATTGAATATAAAACATGAAATGTTTAAAAGTGAATATCTCCATGACGGAGCAAATTGTTTTTACTTGAAAAGTGTTTCTTATGTAAAAAAGTCTGCTGAACACATTGAAGCCATAAAAATTAAAAAAAAAACTGAGGGTATTTTGAGAAAAACGCAATTTAATATTTCAACCACAAAAATAACAATGTTGGCAACACTGCAACAAATATTAAAAATATTTATTTGGTAGGTAATTTTAGAAGAAGTATCTAACATTGTTTGTAGCTCTTTAATTCATCGAGATATTTAATAAACAATATTTAAACTTTTCAAAAATCTTAAAAAAATGGGGGCAGCCCATGGGCCACCGATTGGTCTAAAACTTTGGATTTTTGATTAATAGCCTAGCACAAGTATATTAGCCAATTTAGGTTCGAATCGAAGAGGGTCGATGCATTTCTCCGGTCACTTGATATGGAATGACCCAGCTTTAACTGATCTAGATTGCACATTGGCGTAGTCCTACGTCACCTTTGCGCACAACCTCATTGGACTGTACCTTGTAGTTTTTCGATCTAAACCTCTTTTTAGTTAACAATCAGCGAACATTGAAAACTCGCGTCATTAATCGATCACGATCATTTCGAAGAGCCACTCTGCTTGCATGAATAGAAATTTTGTCGCGAGACATTCAAGTAAGAAGCCATTGTTTACGTTAAAACTGAAAAATCTTCGTCGATATTCCAAACGCCGTCCCACCCTCGCCGAATGACCCTTTCACCGACGAAAAATCGTGTCTCTCTTTGCATAGCGTTTAAACAAGTTGTGCCGCGAACCAACACCGGAGCAAAAAAAAAAGAGAGCGCATCATAATTTCCTCGTAAAAATATTTATTGTTTGCATTCTAAATGAGAAAAGTTATTATATATGCACTGTGCATGCCATCGTCGTCCTGTGAGTCGTCGCTTTCGTCGTTACTTCATATTTTTTCGGGACAAATGTGTGTGTGTGTTGTTCTAAAAAAAAAAGAGAGAACGGAATGCACGGTTTGCTTGGATGAAACAGTTGTTTGGAGGTCGCCGCCGAAAGGAGCAAAAAAGAACAACCGCTTCGCGTTTACAGTCGAAAATTTGTTACCACCGTAGGATGTGTCGTGGCAAGATCCGGGGAAGGACCCATACAAACCCGTGACGAAGGTTCCGTCCCGTTCAGTTTTGTTTTTTCTACGCTCTCCATCAAATGTACCCCCAGCGAATTGGAAGTGAAAGGAACGCAGTCCTTCGTCCCGTTCATCCTGTTGCTGCTGCTCGTGCCGCTTACGAAACGGTTCTCGGAGAAAAGTTTACCGAGTGAAGAAAATTCGAGTTCAATGTGCAAATGTTCACATGCTCAAACATTTATTTTTTCTCGTGTTAGGAGGTAGGAATCCGAAAAGAAAATATTAACTGCGAATCTGTCCATTTTATTAATGCTCTTGCCTTTTCCCAGGTTAGTTTTTTTTTTCAACTGTTGCTTAATTTGAAATCTCTGTTGTCGTGGAAAAGGGACCTGATTTTGTAGCTTGATGGGCCTTCATTCCAGTGTGTGGAAAAAATCAAATTCTGAGAACTGAGTCTATGCATCCATGAATTTTGCCCTACCAATTCATCGACGTTAAAACTGCCGACGATTTTTCTCGGTGAAAAAAAGCATTGCTTTGTCTTTGGGCGTGGATCATTGTGGAAGGAAAATTAACACGGGTTGAATTAGCATGCATTAACTTGTCGATAGTGTGGTTTTTATGAGTTTTAAAACGAATTGAGTTTGCATGAGCTTTGGTTGCCTTATTTATACCTACAAGAGTTTATTCACGCAAGGAGTTTCAAGAAATCAGATTTGCGAAAATTTTCCGAACACTGTGACTTTCCTACAAAAACTTGCATCACTCACATTTTAAACAGTACTTTGCAGATCAGTCCTACCGCAAGCGTTCAATCATCGTCTCCATCGGAAAACGGCTAAGCACTGTTACCCATTGAATACTATACCCATCCCATATATTCAGATCACAATTGCACTCAGCCCCATGTGGTTCAAAAGTCACATTCTAGCCATAACGTAACTCACTGCAGTCGGTTTGCCTAGGCCAACGACGAGGCTCCCATTAGGAATTCCCGGGAAGCCATGGTGTTCGCAGTCATCGCCATATCAATTGCAATCCGTCGTCCATGGCTGGAACAACTTCGTTGGACTTGAACCAGGCAAACAAACCACAAACCGATTTACGCTGTCGCGACGTTCTTCGTTGACGCGGCCGCTGCCACTGGATGAGGTCTCGTTGCAGTTCCAGGGAAAGGCAGAATTCAAACGAGATACAGTTTCTATCTGGTTGATGGTGGGTAGGTTAGGTATGCACTTGTTGATGCGGATACACATGCAGAAGTATTTAACGTAACATGAGTTGGGTTCCATTTAGCTGGGAGATGGAATTGTGTTGAGTATTCTCATCTCAGAACAGTACGCGTGGAATTATTCCTGGCAAAACACTTTTTTTCATAACGTCGCTTTCCCTCGTTTAGCAAGCCTACTTTTCCCATTTTAAATGTATTTTTCCAAGAATTGAACGTTGTGCTTCCAACAGATTTGCGTACATTGTGGAATGATAACAAAAAGTTTTTGGACTACACGTCCTTGTGAAGCTGGCTAAAGCGACTAAAATCGAGAGATCAACAGCGGTGAGGGCCGAAGCACCCGAATATCTTGACAGGTAGGCTTAGTTCCATGTACCGATCTACGATTTGTAGAAGTATACGTAAACAAAAATAAAGGCGGTAAAAAATGCAATTGCATGATTCAGAAAGGGCAATTTTGCCCATTTTGGTCCACAAAGCATTTTATGGTACAAACGGAGCCATGCAAGTAGGTGCAAGCGGCTGGTAGCACACAGATAGGCCGAAACAAATTCAGCTCTGTATCGCTTAGTGCAAAGGCAGTCGAAGCAACCGTAGGAACTTCGTTCAATTATCACAAATTTTTTAATATGGGTCGATAGTACATAACCCGAATATACAATTATTTTAAAGGTAGCGTTCAATTTATCTTCCCATAATTAAATCCTAAAGGGTTTGAGCTGTTTAGTGCAATACCTGTAACTAGAAATTAGAAGAAAAAATAGTATTTTCCATTTAAATCCAACTACCTTTGCTTATCTTGATAGATACGCGTATTTCGTCTACAATGTGCAGACTTCTTCAGTGTCTTGTAGTAATAACTCGACTACTATTTTTTCTTCTAATTTCTAGTCCCATAATTATTTAAGTAAAAAATGTGATGATAAATGTTATCCTCAAAAAAATAACATTTAAAGAAAATTGTTATGATAAAGCGAGATCTTACTATATCATAAATAGGTTGTTAGGTATGGTTACAATTCAAAAACTAACTTTTTCTTGAACAAAATTTTATATTTATTATACAGGAAATAATTTGTGAATATTTTTTTCTGAAGTTTTACTTTAAATTGTATCGTTCCATTTTGGTTATATTACAAGAAATTTAATTCTATCAAAACGGTTATCGTCAGCATAATTTATTATAAAAGCAACATTAATATGAAATAGATGTCGTTACACTACGCAGAAAAAAAGATTTAACAAGCGTGTAAAATTTCCCTTCGTTTAATTCCAAGCCAAAGGAGGCGTAAACAATGAAATTGTTTGCAATCTTTCATGCGCCATACAATAATGTACGCAATTTTTCATGCAACAGGCTAAATTCAGGCGTTATTTGGCTTAAATTTACATGAAATATCCCATTATTTTCTGCCAAATCTAGCATTCCCTTTATGTGCATTATATAACGCAGAAAATTCAATGTTTCTTTTTATCTGTAAATAGTAATATCATAAAAAAAAACTTCCGGGCTTCAATTGGTGAGTTGACAACTTCGAAAGAGGGTGCGACCGACCTCTGGTCCCCACAGGTTGCTACCTCACGCCTCCACGAGTCAATTGATCACAAAAGACTGCCAGCTGAAACATGGAGACCCTGGATGGCGTAGCCTGGGCAATGTTGTCATTTTGACAATAGCGAAGTGAGGGGGTGCGACCTGTAAATCATATCATAATTTTCCATACTTATATCTTTCAGGTCTTGCAGGTCATCATTGTTAAAAACTATTAACATTTAAAATTCATTTTTTTCTCATGGCTGTTATACATTGTTTAAGTTCTCTGGTTCATAATGGATGCGCAAGTTTGTATACAATTGCAACAAAACAGCAGTAGGCATACACGTTATTTTCAGTTCATTTTATAATATCCCTTCATTATATATATTATCCAATATGACATTGTTAATTCATTACGATTACCATTAATCTTTATCATCATCATTACCATATTTATCATTACTTGTATTTTCGTGATTGATATATTAATATTAAAATAATTTTATAATTTTTATCTAATAGGTTATGAATACTTTTAATAATTATTTCTTACATGTCCAATTATTATTTTGATCATTTCTGCTCCTCTTATGGTTTCGAAGTATCTAGTGCCTTGAAGACAAGAAGCTGCAACGGAATCTGTGGTGGGCTTTTGCACTTATTACTGAATGGTTTTTTTCATTTCCGGTTTGCGAATGGACATTTTACCAAATCGGAGCTGATCTGATTCGTGCAGCGCTGTGTGCCATTTGGCAAGTGTCTGATTTTACAGTTTGTCATGCCTGTGTATTATCTCACAATATCATTATATTTGATGATATTGTTTTATTGATTTTGCTTCATAGATTATTTAAACATTGATAATTGTTTTTTAATTATGTCCATTTGTCTTTAATTCCCTTTCAATTGAATCTTCCCTGTTGCATGAGCAACTCCTAACTCAGGAGCAATAACTATTGGGCCGCCAACAACAAAAGTGGATTGCTGTTATAAAATCAACATCAAGCAGCAAATAGTGACCATGGCAACAGTAAATTAAAATGTATAAATGTTAGTTCTGTAAAATTTCAATAGATTTAACAAACTTTTTCAGGCTACCTCAAATAACGTTTTTGGTGAATTGCTGCTTTAACTGAAAACGATCGAAAACGTGCATAAGCGTGGACCCGCAGAACTCTACACATTAACAATTTACAACATTTCTTGCATTTCAGGATCAACCGAATGAAGATCATTTATAATAGATACGAATGCTTGTAGTATTTTTCATTTACATAAATATATACACTATAATATAAATATTTCATGGGAATGGGAGGGACCACCAGGGCACCCGATTGAAGCACTCTGGATGGGGAGAGTGGAAATGCCAACTTCCCATTGCTAACAGTTTGTGAATAGAGGGCGGGCTCTTCTCCCCGCCCATTAAGGCATCCTCATGTTAGATGGCTTGCTCTTTTGACCAATTGTTCAATCTTGTTGTTGAGGAGAATCTTTATATCCCTGTGGAAACGTATGAGTGATGTTGCCAATCGATCCACCCAACCCATTTTTGGCCCTTCATACAATGGCATGATTAGGATAATCAGTGGTTATTAAAGCTTGATCAAATCTAAAAGCTAGGAGAGCTCATTGCTGTCGGACTTAGTTTCCATGCTACAATGGGTGGTAGTTCAAATCATATGGTACTACGGTATGAAAATGTTATAAAGGCTTTTAAATGAAGGAAACAAATTTTTGCTGAGTCACATAACTTTTTAGTTGCAGTCAATTTAAGACTAACATGTTTCAAGCATTCCCTTTAAGTGCATTAGATGACGCAGAACATTAAATGTTTCTTTCAAACTGTATATCAAGAACAGCTACAAAACGCGATCTTCTGAACTGGCTTCTAATATTATGAGGATCAGCCATCGAAAAACGACGAAAAAAACTGAAAAATTTTCAACAACTACTCCCACTGAAAGAATGCATGTATATTATGCTGCAAAAAGTTGAGCATCTTGACATGAGAAACAACTTTGTCGAACACTACATTGTCCCTAAAAGTCAAAAAAATAAATTTAAGGTCAAAAAAATGTTTTTGGACGTCGGCAATATACGATTCCTCCGCAGAGCAAACTTATATTGACCCCTCCTACAACTTTGCTAAAGACACCCACTCTCCATCTCAATCTCATAATGACTGGAATATAGGATCTCATTTTTCACCCAATTCTGGATTCTATTTTCTACTAAGCAAATCCGCAACTAGTGTCGCTTGCAAACGAAAACCGTACACCAGTCTTACGGTGAAAGACCCAAATAGAATAACCAACCCAATAGACTGTATGGACGTCGTTATACTCGCAATTACTCAATCTCTTTGTATTAACAGAATAATGGAACGAATGCACATTTCGATAAAGAAATGAACGTCAACGTTCTTAAAAAAACATCTAAGTATTTTACCAGCAATTAAGGCACCAAAAAGTCGAATTTATCTAATCATCAGTGTAGGGCAATAAACAACACCCGGAACGATAACAACGACAATCTTCAGTCTCGCTGTGCAGGATGTAGCTCCTCAGTGTTGTAGAACCTCTTCCCAATTAATAGCACAAGGATAAGCCCTTTTCAAATGTTACGAGGGAGGTGTTTACAGAAAACGAGAGTTTTAGGCGGGAACTCAAACAAGTTAACCAAATATAAACCAATCCGAGTCAGAAAAACATTTGTTCTTTGGTTTTAAATGGATCTCAAAGTCTTTGATACAAAGCTTGATGTATATGACCAATACTTTCGCTTAGTTTGAACATGAAGTATAAGGAACTTAGTTCACTTTCAAATACAGAGCTAGTTTCATATAGTTCTATTCGAAACGAGACATAAATTGGTTTGTCAAAAGCATTAACAGGCATTAATTGAAAAACTAACTGTATTTTGAATATCTTTCCAATACAGGTATAGTAAATTCAATACAAGTACAGTAAAGGAATTTTCAATCCCTAATTGGTCGGGGTGAATTACCCCCGACCAAAAAAAGGGGAATTATTAACCTTATTTCTTATGTCCTGCTGATTAGGCTCATGGCTATTGTGGTGTTTTCTACGGCCAATAGCATCTGACGTTTTGAACGGTTCGGTGGGTTTCCTAAAACAAAATAGTACAAATTAGGTCTTTCTTAAAAGAAGTTGTAAGAAATTCAGGTGACAATCGATTTTTCTCTCATTCTAATTCCTGCTCTATCTTGAGTTTAAGATGGAGTAGGAATAAGGGCAAATCTGACTTCATTGATTTTTCAACCGCTACCTAGCATTGTGAGGTGCAAAAAAATCAATCATAATTGAGTCAACGAAGTCAAAGGAAAGTTCATCTGTGAACGTAAGGGAAGTTCTTCCAAAAAAACTTGAGGAAAGTTCTTCCAAGAATTCGAGAAAAGTTCTTCCATGAACATGAGAGAAGTTCTTCTGAAAACTTCTGGGAAGCTTTTCTAAGAATTTAAAGATAGTTCTGCAGAGAATTCCAGAGAAGATCTTTACTGAACTTCAGAGAATTTCATCTGCAAACTTCAAGGAAGTTCTTCCGAGAACTTCAGGGAAGTTGATCCGAGAATTTCAAGAGAATTTTGCTGAAGTTCTCGGATGAACATTCTCGAAGTTCTCGAAAGAACTTCCCTGAAGATCTCAGAAAAATTTCCATGAAGTTCTCGGAAGAACTTCTCTGAAATTCTCAGAAGAACTTTCCTGACTTTCTCGGAAGAACTTCCTGTGGTTCTTTGAAGATCTTCTCCGTTGTTCTGCCGAGAATTTTCCCGTTGTTCTGCGAAGAAATACCCCAAAATTCTATGAAGATATTTTCTGAAGTTCTATGGAGAACTCTTTTTTGTAGCTGCACCTATCGCATGAAGTAACACTAGTGTACAAAGTAAATCAAAAGTTTCCAATGTGAAATTCTATGCAGAGTTCAAAAATGCCGTCCAAAAAAGTAAAGTAGAACAGCTTTTGAGATACGGATGAAAGTTGATTTTTTAATAGATGAACAAAAACACATTAACTTAAAATAGAATATCTCCAACGGGTGTGATCCAATTTCAAATATTTTGTCATCAAATGAAGCAGAATTAAATTAACACCGATCTTCAGAACATTGCAATATTCTAAAAGCGATAGTTTGGACGCAATTTCTATGTATATATATATTTTTTTTGCGATTTTTGTAACACAACAAAATAACGTCAACAAAAAAATATATTGCATGTGTAGCTTAAAGCCAAAGAAAAAACGAAGAAAATAAGGGCTCAATGGTGAAAATTGATTCAAAAATGAGGAAGTACACACACACACACACACACACACACACACACACACACACACAATTTTAGATGAAAATGAAAAATGCCCTAATGAAAAATAACCCAAGACTTGATAAAGAATGTTTTGATATCAACATTCATACATCTAGTTTTCCCTGGAAATAATATATACGACCTATGATATCAAGATAACTCTATATTATGTAATATAGATTGTACAGGGTGTCCAAATATTATCCATACAACAAAATGGTATTAAAACTTGCTTTTATTGTTGGATTAAAAAAATCCATTTGTATTGTTTGTTATAGTAATATGCTTGCAAATTACAAGTTTTATTTGTTCATTTCAAAATTTCCGCCTCGTGCTGAAATGCACGCCTTCAAACGGTTCGGGAAATTATCCACGATGACCGCGAGTTCTTCGACATATATAAAGGGCGATACGGTCAAAATTTGGTCAATATCAACTTGACGTATTTCTTTCAATTTTGCATTTAAAAAACCTGAACACCCCTCATTTTGAAGGTGTGTGTGTGTAGAATGTTGCTCCCATTTTGATTTTGGAATTCACTCTTCAGTTGTCAAAATGCCGTCCAAGCAAGAAGAGCAGCGTATCAAAATTTTGCTCGCGCATCGCGAAAATCCGAGCTACTCGCACGCAAAGTTGGCAAAATCGCTAAAAGTTGCCAAATCAACCGTTACAAATGTAATTAAAGTGTTTGGGGAACGTTTGTCGACAGCCAGGAAGTCTGGATCGGGGGGAAATCGAAAACCGGAAGCCGCTGAGACGACAAAGAGAGTTGCCGGTAGTTTCAAGCGAAACCCTAACCTATCTCTCCGAGATGCCGCAAATAAGCTGGGTGTATCGTCTACAACCGTGCATCGAGCCAAAAACGAGCCGGACTATCGACTTACAAGAAGGTAGTGACTCCAAATCGCGATGATAAACAAAATACGACGGCTAAAGCGCGATCCCGGAGGCTGTACACGACGATGCTGACGAAGTTTGACTGCGTGGTAATGGACGACGAAACCTACGTCAAAGCCGACTACAAGCAGCTTCCGGGACAGGAGTTTTATACGGCAAAAGGAAGGGGAAAGGTAGCAGATATTTTCAAGCACACGAAACTGTCAAAGTTCGCAAAGAAATATCTGGTTTGGCAAGCCATCTGTACCTGTGGCTTGAAAAGCAGCATTTTCATAGCTTCCGGGACCGTCAACCAAGAAATTTACGTGAAAGAGTGTTTGAATAAACGTCTGCTGCCTTTCCTGAAGAAACACGGTTGTTCCGTACTGTTTTGGCCGGATTTGGCATCTTGCCATTACGGTAAAAAAGGCCATGGAGTGGTACGCCGCCAACAACGCAGGTGGTTCCCAAGCGACAAGAACCCTCCCAACACGCCAGAGCTCCGCCCAATTGAGAAATACTGGGCTATTGTCAAGCGGAACCTAAAGAAGACCAAAAACTGCTAAGGACGAGCAGCAGTTCAAGGCAAACTGGCTTTCTGCGGCGAAGAAGGTGGACAAGGTGGCTGTACAAAATCTGATGGCAGGGGTCAAGCGTAAGGCCCGGCAATTCGGATTTGGAAAAGCGGAAGCCTAACTGAATATTTTTCCTGAATTTTATACTAATTGAACTTGAAAAAGAAATTTAGTTTGATTTTTTAAATAAACGATTTCACCGATTTACACGCGTTTTCCCTTGACCAAATTTTGACCGTATCACCCTTTATGTTCCCAAACCTTTAAAAGCGACGATTTAGTGGTGTACTGCAGGCTCTTGACTCCATGATCGACCATAGCTAATAGTCCATCGGATTCAAATCCGGTGAGTTAGAAGGCCATTCATCTTTCATTGCGAAAATGCGTTCGCAAAGACTTATAGTCTTTTTTGCAAACCACGACAGAAGCGTGAAGGCCATTCGCAATACTTTTTCATCGGTGAACAGCACTGACCGATAGCGGCCCTCGGATAAGCGGTTCAGGAGCATCTTAGCTAAGCTCAATCGGTTTGCTTTCATGGTGTCATTCAAGTAGTGATTCTTGCACAGTTTATATTACTGAAGCTTCAAATCGTCTTTAAATACGGCTCCAACGGAAGATTTCAAAATGTTCAGAACATTGGCATTTCGCCAACTTTCGGATGGAAATCGAAGAATTTGGCTGGACACCCTGTTCGGATTCTTGAAAAACAAGTCCTAGTAATCGGTGTTCGCGTTTACAGCTGATCAAGAACTTAATATATTTTTAATCTCAGTATAGTAGGCGAAATCATCTATTTATTTCCTTACAATTAACAAATTCATAGACAAATTGTAGATAATTACGTTTAAGTATCAGTCAATTGTACGTAACTACATGTATAAGTTTAAAACTACTACTATTTTGATCACCCTTGAACCGATCAGGTAAGGAACTCACCTAGTAATCAAATTGATGTTTTTTGATTGAGAAAACATTAATTAATTTAAGTTTACTAACTAGTTTAGCAACACAGTAGGTCTTTATTTAGTTTATAGTAGGAATCTTCGTAGGTTTGATTGGTAGTTTAACAAATTTAATACCTACTATCCCACTAGAAATCTTCCACGTTTATCTATCTTGAAATTTTGTTTTGTTTTGATTATCTATCTAATCGTTCCATCGAATCTTTCTTTCCTCTCAATTTATGCTCCGCCGAGTTGTCAATACAGAGTGAACGCATCACTTTGCGGCAGAGACGGAGTTGCCAGTGCAGCGGGTTTTTTCTGCAACATGCCCCGGCCCGTGAACCTGGTCCGGAGGTCTCAACCGGTCCAGCGTCACCCTCACGAATCTCAGCACTGCAAGCTTCGCTGCTGCCATTTTCTGCACATCACTGTTAGTACGAACCCAGGCCAGGCGTACTCTGCCATCTCCAGCAACTATCGGCTCCTCAACCTCGGTTCGTTCGGAGCAACTCCACGGAGGAAATGGTTGGGGCTAATGGCTTCGGAGTGATCTGACTCCGCTCCAGCTACGGCAGTCACCAGCATTTCATCCGTCAGCCGCCTCCCATCGTCTATTGTTTACAGCACTTCCTTCGTGGAACGAACAAGTCCCTCCCATACTTCACCCATGTGGGGAGAAGCCGGAGGATTGAAGTTCCACCTTGTAAGTGCCGATGTCAGCTGTCCTCGTTGATGCTACGAACCACCTCCTTGCTAGCTCCCTTCAGATTCGTGCCCCTATCGGAAAATATTTCTAGAGAAGGGCCCCGGTTGGAAACGAAGCGGGTGATTGCCATCAGGCACGACAGCGTGGTCAAGGAATGCGCTACTTTGAGGTGAACTGCTCTGACTACCAGACACGTGAATAACACGATCCATCGCATCTCATTACGGCGGCCAGAAATAGTCGACGCATACGAAGCAGAATGGCTGCAGATATGGTGTAACTCTCTGCACTGAAAGTGCAGCCATCCCGGGACATCGAGGTCGGCACTTGGCGACCCTGTACTGAACACAGGTCTCCGCCACCTTAGTTACAACACTGCCTACCAGCGGGATCATGAAATGTGTCGCAACTCATGCTTTACGGTCCCGCTGTAACCATCCCGAATAGAAATGGTGATGTAAAAAATATTAGCAGACATCTTCCAAACATTAAATTTGAATGTGGGTTGTCGTATTCTAAATGTATTCAGAGTTCAAAGTAACGCCCTAGTACATATAAATACAACATATTTAAACTTCACATTAAAAACGAACGTATTGATGATGTTAAATTTAACATCAGAACACGTCTTATAAAACTAGAATCTAAAATTACATGACAATCAAACGTTATGTATGTGTGAAATGTTGTGTACCTAAGACATCTAAACACATCTGATGATATTATAATTGGCCGTTACCTTAGAAATAAACTTCATTCTACTGTAAAAGACTGCAGGTCTACAGCATTAGAAAACTTCTTACAACATAAGAATGAAACGTTACAATAGAATCAAAGGTCTTTGTGAAGTAAAATGTTGTATTCATAATAAGCCAGAATACATCTTGTGTCATGACAATCACACGTTGCGTTGAAATCCATGTTCTTATAGATGTAAAATTTTGTACTCATAAAATATCGGTAAATATCCGATGCGATTAGAATTAAGTGTGAATCGTATATGTTTTTGCGATATTGGTGCATATTTACTTTTATGTACTTTACTCAACACCCGAATAAAAATTTACCTTAGCCTAACATGTGATTTTGATGCTTTCAGATTATTTGGTTTTAATGTTATTATCTACAACTGAAAACATCCGTAAACGATACACCGTCACGTTTTTCTACATCTGAATGCATCATACATCATCTCTTTTATTGGATAAAATCGACACTTGAAAACATATGTAAGATGTTTATTCATAACCTTTAATACATCTGAAAACATCAAAAATCCTTTGACTGTGCTGTTTTATCTCAAATACATTTGAAAACATCAATATGCTTTGATATCTTAAAACATCAGAAAAACATTTTATTTGAATGTCAAAAATCATGACGTTAAAGGGACATTGGATTAGAAAAATTTGTTTGAAAATGTCTGATGTTAACATCATGTTACCTTGCCTCAAAATACAGCGAAAACGATCTGATTTCTAATGTTCAACGTAAGATGTACATTTGAATTTCATGTTGATGTAGACATTGAAATCAGACATCAGCCTGATGTAAATTTTGCATCCGGGCGTTGATGCTACGAACCACCTCCTTGCTAGCTCCCTTCAGATTCGTGCCCCTATCGGAAAATATTTCTAGAGAAGGGCCCCGGTTGGAAACGAAGCGGGTGATTGCCATCAGGCACGACAGCGTGGTCAAGGAATGCGCTACTTTGAGGTGGAATGCTCTGACTACCAGACACGTGAATAGCACGATCCATCGCTTCTGATTACGGCGGCCAGAAATAGTCGACGCATACGAAGCAGAATGGCTGCAGATATGGTGTAACTCTCTGCACTGAAAGTGCAGCCATCCGGGGACATCGAGGTCGGCACTTGGCGACCCTGCACTGAACACAGGTCTCCGCCACCTTAGTTACAACACTGCCTACCAGCGGGATCATGAAATGTGTCGCAGTTCATGCTTTACGGTCCCGCTGTAACCATGGCCTAATCGTTCGTGGTAATGCTGAACTATTTTCCAGGTAACGGAAATTTGATCAGGCATCGCAAGTCTAATGGCAGGAATTCAGCTGGACTCGCTCGGCCCTCCATGCGCAGGAGGCCGTTTTTGTCGATCAGAGGACTTAACTTGTAGAGGAAGCTAGATTTGTTGACCTCCAGCCACGCTCTGGCTGGAAGTACCGAGTTCTTCTTCAGGATCTTCAACTCGTCGCTGAATGCATCCGCCTGTGCCATCCGCATTAACCAGATTTCTGTGACGCTGGATGATTGATCGAGAGGATACTCTTCGCTAGTTTCTCCGTCGGATTAAGAGTTTCTAGCGGTGACCCCTTCAGCTTTCTTCGACAGTTCGATACACATCGAGACATGCAAGCCATCGTTCTTACTAGGACCATCCACGTCGTGGACTAAATACGGTTGACGTCGATCACTGGAGCAGGGAGCAGGTGCGTGAACAAGCAGATGCGCTTTCAACTCTTCTTCTGTATCTGGACGCGGCAATTTCTGTTTCGGCCATTCTGATCCCGGTAGAACCAACTGCTAGTCGAGCTTACATCAGGATCCTTTGTCCACGTCGACAGCTGATCTACAAGGTTCAGCTTCGTTTGGACCCTATGCCACTCCGAAAGATTCGTACTAGTAAGTATTTCACCAACATGAAATCCTACGAACTCCTTGTACTTCCGCTGGTCCGACCTGATCCACGAGAGTACTGTCGTAGAGTCGGTCCAGAAGAACTGCTGCGTAATGTTCAACAAATGGCCTTCCCGTACCACAGAAGCCACTCTGGCCCCCAGTCGGTACAGAGTGAACTCTGTGGCAGAGACGGAGTTGCCAGTAACCCTGAAATCTACATTGTGGTGTTAGATGCTTCTCAATACTCTCCAACTAGGGAATCCCGTCTTATAGTGTTTTGCTCATTTTCTGTTCAATATCATGCACAGGCAAATAAGATACAACTTTTGAACGATGCTTGGATATGGGTATTTTAAGCAACACTACATTCAGCAGTAGCAAACGGGACCTATCCCGAAATACCAGATCGGAACTGGCAACTTTTCTTCTAACAAGAATCTAAGATCAACAAGTCGGATGGCATCTACTTATGCACAGTGACTCCACATCATTCGATTTAAGGTATTTTGAGGTATCTCATCGTCGCCCTATGGTCAGTACAAAAAGCCCAACACAAGAAGGGAGCCAATCTGATGAGACTACAGAATTCAATTTCAACGTTCCTTTTTCCAATCCATCCGCAAAAATTGTCACCTGTGTTTACCTAAAGTAAAGGGCGCAAGTCCCAGTAAACTTACCATTAAGTTATTAATGTTATTAGAAAAAAGAACTATCGGCTCCGTAAAGCTAACACGATTGGGCCTTTTAAATAAATGAAAATAAACTAGAAGTTAGAACTGAATTAACGTTTGCATTAAAAAAAAATGGACTTTTTTCTGGATAAAAAAAAGCTAATACAGATAAATTTTTGATAAATTTTCAATGGAACGTAATTATTTAATCTTACTTGCAAAAATAATCTACGCCCTTGCGAGTGGCCTTCCGGCAGTTCACCGGAACATTCGCCATGGCGGACAAAAACATGCGTGTACACCCAAAATAAAAAAAAAGCAAGATTGTAATTCAATTTCGCATGCTTTTGTTTCATTTCTCGTAATGGATCGCAACTTGGAAAAAAATGAAACATTGGCCGTGGGCATAAAAGCAACACATCAACTTGCTTTGAAAAGTTCAATGTGTGAGTGAGGTTGTGCAGTGTATAAGTGTTGAGTATAAGATTGGAGTCCGGAAATTCAATGGTTCACAAAAAACAATGACGATACGCAACCGAGAATCGAATTGAGGCAGACTACGTTGTGGTTCTATAGTGTAGCCGTTCAGCCACTTTAATAAGATGAAATGAGTGCTCTAAAAGCCCAACAGTTGATTCAATTGACGAGGCACTCAGCGTTACAGCAATGAAGCACACACTTACATGGCTCCGTTTATTTCATAAAAACGCAGGGTGAACTTGAGAGGGAGATGGGAGTGTGATGATGAGTGAAAATTAAAATAGAACACTTGACAGCGGAATAGCAACAGTGGCGGCATTCTGTGGTATTGTCTCACTCATATTGAAAATTTGTTGACGGTTGAACACAAATCCAACGGTTGCTTCGACTGTCGAGGCACCAAGCACTCAGCGATAAATTTGTTCCCAGGAATCTGTGTGCTGCCAAGCGCTTGCACACACTTGCATGGCTTTGTTTATACCATAAAACGCTTTGAGGATCATGATGGGCAAAATTGCCTTTTCTGAATCATGCGGATTTCTCAAGATATGATTGCAAAAAGTGCAATTGCATTTTTTGCCACCTCTTTAGCTTTTGGGAGTTGGCATGTTTTTGGGTTCTTTCTTCGTTTTATTTATCAATTCCTCTTCAGTTTTCGCGACAAAATTGTTGGAGTAGATTTTACGCTTTAGGTTGGCCTAGAAATTCTCGATGGGACGCAGCTGGGGAACGTTGGGCGGGTTCGCCGACTTGGGTACCACAGCCGCTTCATCTCCTCCAACGATCGCTTCGAGTAGTGGGCCGACACCAGATTCGGCCAGAACACCGCGTCTTCGCCCTTATGGTATTTCTTGATGAACGACGCAACTTCCGGTAGGCATTTCGTACTATAAATTTCCCTGTTCACGGCCAGTCCGGAGCGAAAGAAGAGCGGCTTTGACATCCCCTTCTCGCTGATTGTCAGCCACAGCAGCACCTTCTTGGGGAACTTGGTGTGTGAAATGAACTTCACCTCGGAGCTCACTTCCTGACATGTATGTTCATGTCCGCCAGGTACTATTTCACTGTTTGGACGGTTGAACCGACCTCCCGGCCAAATGCACGCAGCCAGGTAGCCCGCTTTTCCCTCGGTCTTCCTCTTCAGCATCCTTTGGAGCTACTTGTCGCTCTGATTGTTGTCTAATAGTGCCAAGATGTTGTAGATGCCGGAATGGGCGTATCCGGCGTCCACAAAGTGCCGCACATTGTCCGTTTTCAACGCGGTGGGGTGCCGTTCTTTGAACGCGCGTTCTCTGAACGGAGTTGCTTCACTGTTTTTGCCACCACGATTAGAGTTCGACTGGTAGAGCTGTCAAATTTTGTCTGCTGACTCATGGGTTACTATGATAGATATGCTATGGTAGTTTTGTTAGTGCGGGTAAAGGTAAAGCCATGAAAAATCGGCAGCTTTCTTCAATTTGTTTAATGCAATCGTTATATGGGATCAGGATTGCTTTTAGCTATTAGTTAAAGCTAATGAGCGTCAAGGCACCAAAAATGGAGAGGCGGAGATGAGAATGACGTATGAACATAATATTTTCGATCTACCCAATAATAAGATTTCTTTCCTGTGCAATTCTCACCTGTAACAAAATGCCGATGTAACAAAGCAATTATTTTTTCGACAACAAACCGAACTTTTTAACCAAGTCAACTCATTATGCTACATTGTTTTCCCTCCCATAGCCAAAGCAGTGTAAAACCATTGTTTGTTGCTGGCAGTGCAAAATCTTCAAACCAGCTCAAAGTTAGAACTTGCCTTTCTTCAACGGTTGTTTTTTTCCTCTTTTTCATCACCGATGCAGAAGGACTTGCCAAAATCGGAGTAACTACTTTGGAAACAAAGTTTTCTCAGGGTTTCCTCTGTCTTCTGCTGGTCCAGAAAACTACCACATCGAGTAGAAGTTGACGAAACCTTCTCCGTTTTGAGGGTAGCCAAAGTTGGTCCTGTTGTTTTTCTGCATGCATAGGGAAAGTTTCGAATCCCACCCACACTCTCGTTGCTCCTCCGTTGCTCGGGAGGATTGACAAAAACGGGGAATTCTTCTACAACGCGTTGGCCCTGTCGTCAGGTCGGGTCAGCCGAAGCTGAGGTTGGGAAAAGCACGTAGCTGCAATTTAGGCCGGATTAACTGGGCTTTGTTTGGCGGAGGCAGCTGCGGAGGAGAACGGGTTTTTCACCCAAGGTTGAGAGAGCGCACGAAGCAAATGAAAATGTTAGTCCGAATGTTGTGCTGTATTTTGCCGGATATTTTGGAGGACGTGAGCCAGGAACTAATTCGAAGGCATACGCGCTGCTTTTGTTGTGCAAGTTTTGGAGCACGGGTGGGTGAATTTGGGGTGGAGTTTTCTGCTGACAACCGAAAATTTGTTCCGTGAAGCCTACGGTTTGTTAATATCCATTTACAATTGGATCGCGCTAGAGGAGAGGAATTCTAAATTGAGGTGAAGGGCAGTCAGAAGCTAAACGAAAAATCAAACCTCTATCTCGACTGTTTCTTTCATTAATTTCAATTTGTCTTGTATGCATATTTAACACACACTAAATTGATCTCGTTTACTCGCTGCTGCTAGGAGTTCGTCTCATCATTTCCGTTCTTATCCAACCGGAGCTGGAGGACAGCTGCTCCTGCGCTCCTTGCTACCTTCTGGCCTTCCCGGTTTACGAACTTTTTGAATTGCTGGGTGATGGAGGAGGAGGAGGAGGAAGGAAATCAGCAGCGATAATTAATGATACGATTTCCATCCCAAGGACTCTGCCTTCCTTCGAGATAGAGGCAATAGAGGAGGTCTTCGACCACCACCGCTACAGCTATTGCTATATAGGATTAAGACAGCTTGTCGACGTGTTTTTTTTCCTCTTCTTCTTCAGCGCGCTTGAGTTGGAGAACCCGAGCTGAGATTTAATCAATCTCATTCCGAAAGGGGATTACAAGGCGTAATCGAACTGGCTGAAATATAGAAACAAGGAAAAACAAAGTACAACCTTGGCCGTCGGGGTTCCATGACCATTAGAACCACCAGTAAGCGAGTGGCCGCAATTGATGATGGCTCCACCGACCGCACGGGGGCGCAAGTGAGGCAGTGTCGACAAAAAGCAATGTGGAAATATGATAAATGCGGATTCAGGCCATCGGATGGATTAGTTTTGCTTTAGATCGGAATTGAGTTTTTGCCGCCAACCCCACCTCGATGGGTTCGTCGTGGCTAGGAGAGATAGAGTTGGGATTTATTTTCAGCCAGATAAGGCCGAGGAGATTCATTAAAATTGAGCAATAAATTCGACTTACGAATCGAATAAGTTTTGCTTTGATGGATTTGATTTTATTTTTTTGTTTTCGTTCATGGATTGAGAGAAACTTTGAAAGGGCTTCCACTGATTTAAGCATAAATGTAAACTTAAATAAAAGAACCGTCAGCGTGGGAGACAGGTGGCGTGTTGATAAGATGACATTTTGGTCGTGGCAAGAACAGGAAGTCGTATATAAACAATCATTATACAATACTTACATGACCGTTCATTATTCATATTATCCTTTAATTAACACAAACAAATTTTAGGCATCAAGCATTGAGCTTGATTTAGTTCAAGACACAGAAAACGTTTACTTCATATTTACTGGAAACGTTAACTGGACATTTTTTAGAGATTTCTGAAACCTACAGGGTGTCTCACAATAGGTGTCATTTAAACAAAATGGAATGACAGCAAACAAATTAAACAAATCATAGCATTTATTTTTAATTTGAAAGATACATGTTATAGAAATAAACCATATTAATTCAATTCGAATCTCTCACCCTTTTCTTTGATATCTCTGCACAAACGCTTTGCAAACCCATCGCAGCTGGCACGCATGATTTCCTGAGAAATTTGATCCCAAATATCAACCAAATGTTTCTTGAAACGATCTAATGTAAGCCATTTCGTAAGGCCTATAGAGCATTTCCAGGGTGATACGAAAAACACTATATTGATTTTGTCTCGACAGTTTCCGGTTTTAATGAAATTTTGTCCATATGCACTATGGTACGAATGGACAAATTTCGCGACAAAAATCGATAACTCGAAAACCATTAACTTTAGACAGATGATGTCTTCGAAAGATTTAATTTGAAAACTAAGATCTATCTTTTGGTTTGAGTGGTGCCTAGGGTGGTCCTTTTATGTTCGTAATAAAATTTCCAACTTTTTATTGTTATGATTTAGAGCAAAAAAAATTGACTGAAACTAAACGAATGTAAATTTATGCTAAGAAAACATAAAATATTGATTTTATTGTAAGCCTCCCGACCTTCGAATTGTTCATGTTTTTTTTTTTAACTCGAAGTTATATCCTGAATTCCGGCGATAACTTTAAGACGGTCCCTTTTCTAATTTTTGAAATTTTTGTTTTTAAATTTTTATAGATTTTATGAATTTAGTGAAATTGCGTATGTTATAATAAAGTTTTATCAGAAATAGAATCTGCGTATTCATTTTGATAAAAACAAGTATTAAAACCTTTTTCGTAAACCCAGCCGGTCTAAAGTTATTGCCAAATTCTGAAATGGAAATTTTGTTGCAACAACATTTTCAGCCATTTTCAAATGTTAATCGCGATGTCCACAACAAAATGTATGTTATTATTGAATAAGAACCAAATCTTTCTCAAACATGGAGGCTGTCAGCCTTGCCCGTTTCTATTTAGACGGAACGGAAGCGATGCGAACTGATGCTATCTGAAGTACAGGGTGAACAGAAAATAATGCGAAAATGTTCACACTTGAGTATTGGGTTAATTCGTGTAGCTAGTGACTCATTTCTTTCGAAAGTGTATTTGTTTATGTTTACTTTCAAGTGCTGCTTTCAAACATTCTATTTGTTTTATTTCAAATTCGTCAAAATGTTCGCGAAAGAAGTGATCATCAGTTTGTTGCTCGTCCAGAAGAAGCCGAAAGAGATTGCCAAGGTGGTAGGGTGCCATTTGGCAACAGTTTAACGCATAAAAAAGTCCCTGCAGGATGGTCCTAAGCAGCGGAAGCCGGGAAGCGGACGTCCGCGCTTTGCACGCACACCGAACGTGGTCAAATCGGTCCGTGCACAAATTGTTCGCAACCCGGTGCGTTCCATAAGAAAACTTGCAAAGGAAGCCAATATTTCGGAGAAATCAATGCGGAGAGTCATCAAAGAAGACCTGCATGCATCTTCCAGAGCCAGAATGAAACGCCACTTGATTACGGACCTACAAGTGACCTAAGGAACTAAGAGTGACTCGTTCCAAGAGATTGCTTTCCATGTTGAAGAAGGAAAAAATGATAATCCTGTTCTCTGACTTTTCAGCATCAATGCTGTGGCCAACAGCCGCACGGATCGATTCATTTCACCGCAGAAAATGGAGAACGTTCCGGAAAAAGTGAAATTCAAATTTCAAACCAAACATCCGACTGGTGTCATGATGTTTAGCTTGGTGGCGTCCTACGGTTTGAAAATGCCGCCTGTTTTCATTGATGTTGGAGTCAAAATCAATATCGATGTGTACATCGGTGTTTTAAAGGACCAAGTGCTTCCATGGGTGAAGGCCAACTTCTCCGAGGACCAAAACGTTGTCCTACAGCAGGATGGAGCGCCGTGTCACACGTCCAATCAAACCCAACAATGGTTGAACGATAACATAAAGTTTTGGCCGAAGAATTTGTGGCCCCCTAGCAGTCCAGATCTTAATCCGTTGGATTATTCGATTCGGGCATATGTTGAAGCACGAGCCTGCAAAACATCACACCCTAGTGTGAAAACCCTGAAGGCAACCATAACACGCACATGGCAGTCAATGTCGGAGGACTACGTCCGAAAGGCATGCTCTGGCTTCCGGCGTCGGCCTCGATGATGTTATTAATAAATATGGAGGACACATTGAATAAATTTATTTGAAAGAACTTTATAGAGTTAACAGCACTCGAAAATGTTGATATTATTGCTTGAATTAGTTGAAAATGGGATTTGAAAGAAATAGAACCCATTTTCGCATTATTTTCTGCCGCACCCTGTTCTTATCGAGGATTAGACTAGATGTTGCCAATGATGCAGTCTGTAGCATGGCTAAAGCCAATCTTGCGCTTGGCCTTGATCCAGATGTTCTGAAACTCGTCCCCAAGGATAAGGACATCAGTATCATCAATTTCGTATCCTTCAAGATTGGATTGGACCAATAACTGAAATCCATGACGCTGGATCCCGCAACTTGGCCTCATGGTTCTCATTCCATTAATAACCAGAAGACCATTGAAACAACTACTTCAACCACAGCTTCACCAAACGAGCTGGAATGTCGACTTACAAGAAAGTGGCGACTCTTAATCGCGACGACAAACAAAACACGTCGGCCAATGCAGGATCGCAAAAGTTGTACACAACGATGCTGACAGAGATAGATTGCGAAGTACAGGACGACGAAACTTACTTCAAGACAGACTTTAAACAGCTTTACTTTCAAGCACATTAAACTGTTAAAGTTCGCGAAGAAATATCTGGTGTGGCCGGCCATGTGTACCTGTGGCTTGAAGAGCAACATTTACATTGCGACCGGAACCGTCAACCAGGAAATTTATCTGAGAAAGTGCCTACAAAAACGTCTACTGCCTTTCCTGAAGTGACATAATTGTTCAGTTCTATTTTGGCCGGATTTGGCATCTTGTCATTGCGGAAAAAATCGAACAATATTGGGCCATCGTCAAGCGGAACCTTAAGAAGACTCAGAAAGCTGTTGTGAGAGAGAAACAAATCAAGGCAAACTGGCGTTCTGCGGCGAATAAAGTGAACAAGGAGATTGTACAAAATCTTATGGCAGTTGTTATATGAAAGACCTGGCAATTCGCATTCGGTAAAAAGGAAGCTTAGCTGAATAGTTTTCCTGTATTCTGTATTAACTGAACATGAAGAAGAAAAAGAATTTGACTTATTAATTAAAAATTTGATAGACTCACAGACATAACTGTTTGACCAAATTTTGATCCAAACACCCTTTAGTTAAGAAAAAATGTCTGGTTACCTGACAAGAAACAGAATTTGGTTATTTCCT
This sequence comes from Aedes japonicus, assembly GCA_034211315.2. Lineage (NCBI taxonomy): Eukaryota > Metazoa > Arthropoda > Insecta > Diptera > Culicidae > Aedes > Aedes japonicus. Next base: position 94,100 of record JASCZW010003785.1, read on the forward strand.
ATGATTTTCTGTTCCTCTTTCTCTTACAGTTAAAATGACAAGCTGTTTTAAGGTTAAGTATTTTTAGCATTAAGAACTTGTACATATTTATAAAGTAGGATTTTCTCTTGGATAAAGGTTGGAAGAGCAATTTTTCTCCTCCAGCTGTTAATCCTCCAAATCTGAGAGGAATCTAACCTGGAACTGGGAAAGGATGAAGTTACTGTATAAGCCTAGCACTCACTAACGCTTTGCGCATAAGTCCACGACATCTCTTTTCTCTTTCAACTGCTACTCCTCCAATGTATGAGGAAGCTAGCTTGAAACCTGAAAAGGTCGAGGTATTTTTAAACTTAGCAACAGAATTGGCAATTCTCGAGGTACATTCCGAAATTATTGACTATGTGGTGTCAAATGAGCTTAGATCCGTCATCCTTCGTGGCGGTGCTTGCTTGACGGACGACGGCAACAGTATATGTTAGTAATAGAAATTTTGCTAGAAAATGAGAAGAAAGATTATTAATTTCTATTTAATTCCAACTACTTTTATTGCTTATCTTGACAGATACGCGTATTTCGTCTACAATGGGAAGACTTCTTCAGTGCCGTTTACTCAATTCATTGTAAAAGTACACGATAGTTACAGTTTATACTGCCATCTTAATTTAATCAGTATACTTACCGGAAGCTTCCATCTCACGATACTTCTGATTAACTTCAATTGGGTAATAGTCATAAGTACATCTTTTCTTGAAATTGAAGTCTGCTATTCCAGCCTTCAAGCAAACCGTAACCAACCTGTTTTTGATCAACATTGACCCTTTCTTTTCGAGTGATGTGCTCTTCTGTGTTCTCGAGTAGCATGAAACCACCCGCCGGAGAAAGGATATTGATTAAATGGATAAATAAACAAGTTTACTTTCTCAGAATGCAATCAGCCAGGGGTTGCTGCTCGATCTTTCACTGACTGTAAAGACGAAAGGAGAACACGTATGAAGAAATCTCCAATGTTTCCACTAGGATCAAAGAGAACATATGAGGAGAAATTGCTACTATGCAGAAATCCATCGAGGCAAAACTGCAGCGAAGATGGTGGAAGGTAGATCAATTTCACAACCATCCAGTTTGAAGTTCATTTTTATTTGAATTCGCCTTCAAGCATTAGATAATATCGATCCGCAGACTAGCAGAATGTGTATTACGAAGTTTACTTTGACAAAAGCTTTTATGATTAATACCAACTTACTCAGTTGGATGTTTCAATGTTTTTATTTCTCTCCGTTTGGATGTTGCATCTTTGTACGTTGAGAAAAATCAGATGATCTTTTGAAGATTTAAAATATTTTATGATACCGAGAGGGTTGGAGCTGTTTAGTGGAATACCTGTAACTAGAAATTAGAAGATAAATTCGTATTTTCCATTTGATTCCAACTACCTTTGCTTATCTTGACAGATACGCGTATTTTGTCTACAATGTGCAGACTTCTTCAGTGTCTCGTACTAATAACTCGACTTCAAGTCGTCAAGTCGAGTTATTAGCACGAGACACTGAAGAAGTCTGCACATTGTGGACGAAATACGCCTATCTGTCAAGATAAGCAAAGGTAGTTGGAATCAAATGGAAAATACTAATTTTTCTTCAAATTTCTATTTATTTTATGACAGTTGGACAGAAAATACAGAATGACTCCAGTGTCGTTAAATCAAATCTTGTGGAACGCTTGCTTAAGAAAATTTAGGAAAATTTTAAGTAACACTTCAGTTGTTCACTTTTCAAAAATAAGAATTAAATTTCAAAAAAAAATAACTCCACCAAACTCCACATAGAAATCATTCGACACTAAAGACGACAAAATAGACTTATCTGTCAAAAGATGAGCTCTTTTAGTAAAATTTAATAGATTTTTCTAGTGATAGTTAAAAAACGTGTTTCAGGTTTTTCTTTTAAAAGTGACACATGCGCGATTCGAAGAAATATGTGCATGACGCTTGCATGTGTCGAAATTTACATGACATTTTTGTAGTGTGCATCTCAGCAATCCATATCCAAAGTAATTACCATCTTAATCAGTTGTCTCAGCTAGTACCAGAGTTCCTGCATCGATCTTAAATACAAGGCCTGTATTTGAACGGACACAGGTGGAGGTCAGTCCAAGCCTTTCCCTCCGTCATGGCGGAGAAGAAGATAAAATGAAAGGAGCTGATGCGGAAAAACATCATGGATTCCATCCAACGATTGGACGATTTTCTGATAAGTTTAAACGAGGAGCGAGATAAACGGGAGATTTATATTCGATTGGGTAGACATGGAGGCTTTTGAATCCATTAAGGTGAATACGAGACATTCGACGATTCTGCAAAATTTGTGGCGGCAAATGCAAAGGTTAGGGCTAAGGTTGAAGAGCAATATTTCCGGGTAAAAGGCGGTCTCATGACGAAAGATACTCCCCTGTCAACCTAGCGCAACCCCAAAGCAAGCAAGTGGCACCTGTCATTGCTCATATTACCGGTTTGAAACTCCCTACTATCGCATTACCACGTTTTGATTTGAACGAATGGTTGACGTTCCACGATTCCTTTTCTTCGTTGATTCATTCATCGCAAAAAATATTCTCGTATCCAGGAGCTCTAGTATTTACGGTCAGCTTTGCGGGGCGATGCATTGAAACTCGTCGATTCACTAACAATTACTGCGAACAACTATGCTCTTGCTTGGGGAGCATCTCCTTGATCGTTTAATCCCAATTTGCTGAAAAAGAAGTATCTGAAATTTTTGACCGTTTTTGCGAAAATCTCCGGAAGATCTCCGGCTATACTTTGGAACGTAGTAGAAGACTACCAGCGACATGTAAAGATTCTGAACCAATTAGGTGACCCTACGTTGCAATGGTGCAGCATTCTCGTCCAACTATTGTGCACCCGGTCTGCGAAGATCAGCTCCTTCTCGGCCCCAGCTGCTTAGCATGTAGTGATTATCATTCATTAGTAAAATATCCAGTCATTGAGAAAATGCAGTTGCAAGTTCGTCTGAATTCATTTCTCGCTACACGTACACTACATCAACTGGCCGAAGAAGAAGGTGATTAGTTCCCTCTAGCTGCATCGACACTGAACCGTGATTTCTATATGGATGATTTTATTCGAAGCGAAGAATCTATCACAACTGCAATACACCTGCGAGAGGAGATGGACGAATTGCTGAGCCGTGAGGCAATGAGAAAGTGGTACTCAAATTTCCCGGAAATTTAGCGTATCCATCTAGTGGAACTTTTGACTCAGAAGAAGCTATAAAGACTATCTCGTCTGCTCTCGCTACTAAAGGTATACGGTGGCACACGATCCCACCTCGTGCCCCTAATTTTGGAGACCTTTGGGAGGCGGGCGTGAAGGTTGCAAAGCAACATCTACTACGGCAGTTAGTCAACACACCATTGCTGTACGAGGACCTAGTGACGATCTTGGTGATGATTGAGGGTGCCATGAATTCAAGACCATGAGCACCGCTGTCAGAGGACCCAGGACCCGAACGATGTCCAGGCCATCACTCCGAGTCATTTTTTGATGTGAAGGACGTGCTGAAAAATATATACGACGTAATCCAGCAGAAGCAGCACCTGTTTTGGTATCACTGGCAAACCGAGTACCTGAAGGAGCTACAACGATTGTCAACTAGCGACCCGCATCGAATCGATCTAAAGGTTGTCCAAGTGATGATCATGCAAGACAACATGCTAGCACCCGTACGTTGGCCACTTGTTCGAACTACATCCAGGACAAGACGGCGTGACACGAGTGGTAACCGTTCGTACTCCATTCGGTACAACGATGAAACGAGCTGTGACAAAACTCTGTCCGTTACCAATGGACAACGAAGAGCAACCGAGTTCAACTGCACTCCAGATGATGAAGTTGAGGATTGTTGGAAGCAGCAGTGCGTAGAACAATAGGAAGGAATAAAATTATGAATTCCGTTTAGATTGGTAAGATTAAGGAGTGTATCGAATATAAGCTATCCACATACATTTGCGTTGTACGCATGTATTTGTGATGGTTTTTTATGCTCTGAACACTGCATGCTGTGCATTTGACTGTCAGCTTTCTTTTGTTTACTTGTTTGTGCGGTTCAAATTCTGCGTTTTCAAAATGTCGCGTATTGAAAAGGAAGTGAAAATTAAGGTTCTGGACACATGGCTAAGTGAGAAGGGTATTACTATGCGAAAATTGGCGAAGCGGTTTGGAATTCATCATGCGAGTGTTAAAACCATCATTAATAAGTTTGGGGAACACTATTCTTTGGATGAGCTACCAGGAAGAGGCAGAAAACCCGAAACTGGATCAGAAAGTGGTATCTCTAATCATGAAGAACAAATCAATGTCAATACGTGATTTGGCCAAAAAAGCAGGAACGAGTGTCGGAATGATCCAGCGTATCAAGAGGCGAAACCACCTGAAGACCTACAAGAAGCAGAAAATCTCGAAACAAAGTGCAGAACAGAAGAAGCGACCAGCAACAAGGGCCCGGAAATTGTATTCGCGTCTTTTGCAGCGTCCGGATGCATGCGTTTTGATGGAAGATGAGACCTATGTAAAGGAGGACTCAAAAACCCTTCTAGGTCCACAATACTTAACTGCCGTCGTTGGGGAGGATGTGAGCGATGTGGACAGGTCGATTCAAATGGAGAAATTCGGTCGAAAGGTACTGGTATGGCAAGCAATAAGTTCCTGTGGTTTGAAGTCAACCATTTTTTACACGACCGGAACTAACTATAAATTAGAAGAAAAATTAGTAATCTCCATTTAATTCCAACTACCTTTCCTTATCTTCGACAGATACGCGTATTTCGTCTACAATGTGCAGACTTCTTCAGTGTCTCGTACTAATAAAACGAGTTATTAGTACGAGACACTGAAGAAGTCTGCACATTGTAGACGAAATACGCGTATCTGTCGAAGATAAGCAAAGGTAGTTGGAATTAAATGGAGATTACTAATTTTTCTTCTAATTTATAGTTACAAGTATTCCACTAAACAGCTCAAACCCTCTAGGATTCTACCGGAACTATAAATGCGGAAATCTATCGATCTGAGTGTCTCCAGAAGAGATTGTTGCCTTTATATAAGAAGCATAGTACACCTCCACTGTTTTGGCCGGATTTAGCGTCGGCTCACTATGCCAAAACCACTCTCAATCGCCTTGCGGAAAAGGGTATAGATTTCGTTGAGAAAAGTATCAATCCACCAAATTGCCCTCAGCTTTGACCCATCGAACGTTACTGGGCAATCGTGAAGAGGGTCTTCAAGAAGACTGGTAAGGCAGCTGGGAACATGCGAAAGTTCAAAAAAATTGGGCTCAAGCGTCCGAAAAATGCGATGCAACACTTGTCCGGAACTTGATGAAGAGCATTCGATCCAAAGTTCGAATATTCGTGAAGGAATAACTTAAATTTCATCCGGTCTTCATTATGTTCAAGTTTAACCTCGTACAATAAAGGACCAATTTTGTGTAAGAATAAAATATCGGTTTTCAACATAATTTGAAAGAAAGTTTGTGGATAGCTTATTTTCGATACACTCCTTAATCTAAGTGAAATTATATATTTCAGGTGACCGGCGAATGATATAAAGAATGTGCACACCAAAAAGTAGTCAACGGGAAATTAGTGGTATTACATGGAAAATATGAGAAAATCAAAAGTAAATCATTTATTTAAGACTTCATAAAAATACAAATGTAAAACAAATACAGTTCAGTCAATTTGACCTGTTATATCCAAATGCCTGCACCTTTCGTTTGACACCTTCCATCAGGTTTTGCACAGTGTCATCCGTCACCAATTTTGCAGCTTTCTGCCAGTTACGCCTGAAGCTTTTCTCATCAATTGCTACGCTATTCGTTTTTCGAAGATTCCTCTTGACCAGAGCCCAATACTTTTCGATCGGACGGAGTTCTGGCGAATTTGGCGGATTGTAAAAATTTGGGACAATATTTACACCATTAGCAATGTACCAATACTTAGCCAGTTTTCCATAGTAGCAAGATGCCAGGTCAGGCCAGAACAGCACCGAACCGTTGTGTTCCCGAATGAACGGCAACAGTCGTTTATTCAGACACTCTTTTACGTAAATTTGTCCATTTAGAGTGCCAGTCGTGATGAAGATGTCGCTTCTGAGACCGCATCCACATATTGCCTGCCATACGAGGTATTTTTTGGGAACTTCGACCATTTTTTTTGCTTAAAACGATCAGCAACTATTTCCTCTTTGCAACGAGGTATAAAACTGTAGTCCCGGTATCTGCTTAAAGTCAGCTTTGCAATATGTTTCGTCGTCCAATATTATGCAGTCGATATTCCTTCAGCATAGTGTCATATAATTTTCTCGATCGAGATTTTGCGCTCTTGTTCTGGCATGTCGTTACGATTTGGAGCAACACCTACTTTGAATGATTTCAAGCCTGCACTTTTCTTCACTTTCTGGACTGAACGATGGAGACATTTTTCACTTTTTCGCCACATCACCAACGGAGATATTCGGTTTCTTCTTAAATTCTTTAATCACTTTCTTCCTCTCCGCGACGAAACGAGAATCATGGTTACCTCCGGAACCGACCTTTCTCTTTAAAGCTAAGCGCTGCTGAAAGTTTTTTAGCACTTTAGTAACCGTCGATTTTGCGATTTTTAAAGACTTGACAATATCGCCGTGTGACATATCAGGAATTTCCACTCTTTTGTGCAAAATTGCTTCGCGCACGCGTTCTTGATTCGACGCCATTTTACTGAATAAAGGTTACTGTAGCCAAACGACGTCTTCATCATAGCACACATACATTAATATTCATGTAGTAGTGATCGGATTAGCAAAGCGTACACGGAGAAGACTGCATTAGGGCATTTCCGACGACTACTTTTTGGTGTGCACATTCTTTAGTTCAGGTTAGGCAATTTTAGTTTTTAGATCACTTTCAATTTGAATTTAAATAACTTATTAGAATCCATCTCCAACATAAAGAGAAGATCGCAGATAAAAATCTGCTTATTTCCTGATATAGCAAATAGTACCTATTTTACGCTTTATCATAAACCTAAACGCCCAACCAGGCAAAAACAACACAGAACTCGTGTGCTTTTGGAATGGTTGAAGCTGCTTTTGCAGACGCTCGTTGTCGTAAACTTGTTGTTGAATCGTACCTGTAGTTATGAAGATTATGTTCTTCAAACCACAACTACAAAAAGCCTTATCACTGTTTTTCTGTGACGCATCAATTGATCATGCGGTTTGAACTTTTCCACTTCTTTTTCCAATTATTGAAACCCGATTCGAGGAAAGTTGTTTTCTTCTTAGAGAAGAACGGCAGACACATCGTATGAAAAATTCAATGTGAAGCACAGCACGATGTCGTTCGCCGAGTCGTAAAAAATCCATGGGAAACTTGTTGTCCATCCTGGTACGAATCGCCATTCAGACACACTTTTTGTACTCCCACATGCAGCGGTCGGTACATCGGCTGGACCGTATGCGTACACTCCCGCTTCACTTTACTTAATTTTTGAGTACAATTGTATGCTATCTCTTTTTCTCCCACGGAAATGTTACTCAATTTTCGTAAAAAAGTGAATCAACCCAATTTTTGAGTAGATCCTCTTTTTACGAAAATTGAGTATCATTTCCGTGAGAAAAAAAGAGATAGCATACAATTGTACTAAAAAATTGAGTAAAGTGACGCGGGAATGTAGGATTTGTCGGGAAATCAGCAACAGCATCCTCGGAGGTTTCCTTTTTCGGTAGCTTGATCAGAAACTTGTACATTTTGACGATCAAATCGACCAGCAGCTCACGAACCTTCGAAATTTAGCACAATCTTTTACCACTTAAATTTTTTTATTAACCTTACTTTCGAATGAATAAATTTGAAGCGTAAATTTCTACGGAAAAAAATCGTTGCTTCAAAAAGGTAAACAATTGACAAATCAGTACAAACAACCGATTTATTCAAGAATGTTATCTGCACCAAGGCTGAAAGTTGAATGAAACCCCAGTCAGAAAGCTCTCCTATATTCATTCATCAAAACAAACTATGAATGAACCATGCGCCCAGTGCTAATAAAATGGGTTGGTGTGTAAAGCTTGAATTTGAAATGCCGGTTGGCGTGGATTATGAGTTCATGATACAGCCTTCGAAAATGGGCTATTCGATGCCAATTTTATTGGGGTGGGGGTGGCAAAATGATATTTCGCCCCGCTCCTAAATTATTGAGGAGCAAAAACAACATTGTACCAAAGGACTGTAATCCTCCGAATACCCCACAGCTTCGTCCAATTGAAAGATATTGGGCCATAGTGAAGTGAAACCTAGGGAAATCGTAAGGAGAGGCATATAAGGAGAAAGATTTTGCTAAAAAGTGGGAAAATGCTTCCTGAAAGCCTGAGAGGTAACTGAGGATGACACTGTGCAGAACTTAATGGATTAAATCAAACGTAAAGTTAGGGCATAGGTATATAAAACGTCCGAATAATAATATTTTGATGTAAATCTATCTATATGAATATGAATTTCTGTATGTCTGTCTGACCCTGATAGACTCGAAAATTATTGAACCAATCGGCGTGAAAATTTTTATGCAGTAATTTTTTGGGCTGGTAAAAATGTTTATGATAGTAGAGACCTCTTACGTAACAAATTCAATTTTAAAGTACACTTGAAGAAATTTTCAAGACTCATTGGATAAAACCACCCATAAAACTAGATATTCTGCATAACATCGATAAAACAACCATAAAACCCTCATAAGTTCAAAAAGGCCCATACTACAGGAGGTTCTCAAGATTATTTCCCAAGATTCGCTTAAAACTTGATAGTTTCAACGGTTAATACTTTTAATGACATTCAAGACAAGCCTAAAACTATGATAAAACTACCACAAGTTTTAATAGTTTTATGATTTTCCTCTTTAAGAACACTTCCAGGCCGTCACAAATATGTTTCGAATATTCAATTTTTCAATTCGTTCTGCTGAATGGGGACTTTTTTTTGTTTAAAGTTGACTGGAAGCTACTAAAGAAAAAAAATATCATAGGATATTTCTTTTAGAAAGTTGATACGTATGTAAATTAATTGTAAAATTGACCATAAATGCATCTGTTTTTTGCCTGCAATTGAAAAATTTTGAATTTTGAAAAATGTGAACGTTCAAATCAAAAGTGCCTATGCATAGTTGTTGTTCTTAGTCAAAATTACAGCTTTTTAGATTTTTATTGAATTTCCGCTTGAACGATCCACTATTTTATAATTTTTTTCACCTATGGGCGTCCATTGTTCGGTTTGTTTATTTTTCGCATGATGTTCTTTCTCAAGACTATGTGCTCTTATTCGAAATCAAATGGTTCTAAGAGCATTTTATGGCAGCATTTTCAAGTTACATTCATCTTAAAGAAGAATGTCATAAATTTTTTTAAAAACTCTTATCAGGTTTTATGAAAGTTGCGAAACGATGTCTTGAGAGGGGAATCAAGTATCTTATAAAATCACTTATAAGGTGAATAACACTTATAAATTATGTTGTTTTATGGAGGTTTCTTCAAGTGTTCTTTAATAACTCTTAAGAACTGTTAATCAGTTAAAACCACCTTAACTTGGAAAATGCCCTGATATAACCATATCTCCATAAAGCTTTGATAAAACTACCATTAAACATGAATAAAACAAATTTGCATTTGAATTGTTACATGGACGCTCCTCTCTCTGGAAGGGGAGTATCCCATACAAATGGAAAACAAATTTCTGCCTAACTCAAGAACTAATCCATCAAATGGGACCAAATATGGCATGTGAGAGTTTTTTAAAGCAAAAAAAAAATTCTATGGTGGTATAAGACCCCTCCTCTTTCTATAAGAGAATGGCGGGGGGGGGGGGATCCCATACAAATAAAACACAATTTTCTGCATAACTTTAGAACTATTCCAGCAAAGGGAACAAAATTTGGCATGTGGAGATTTTTGAAGGCAAAAAATGTTTCTATAGCCGTTTGAGACCCCTCCTTCTTCTAAGAGGGGGACTTGCATACAAATGAAACACAAATTTCTGCATAACTCGAGAACCAAATGGGACCTAATTGGCAATGTATAGGTTTTTGAAAGCAAGAAATGTTTATGGTGGTTTGAGACCCATCTACCCTATAAGAGAGAGGAGAGGGGACTCTCATGCAAATGAAACCCACATTTATTCATAACTGGAACACTAACTAATTTGACATGTGAAGGGTTTTGGAGGCTGGAGTGGTGGTTCGATACCCCTTTTCTCCTCTAGAAGGGAGGAGGGAGGCTCTCAAGCAAATGAAACACAAATTCCTGCACAACTCGGGAACAAATGAAGCAAATGGAAACAAATGTGGCATCTGGGGGGCAAGAAATGTTTGTATAGTGGTAAGCGACCCCTCCTTCCCTCGATTCTTATACAAATACACAAATTTAAACCAAACACGAGAAATTTCCAAACAAATAAAACACAAAATTTGTATCCTAGAGAGTTTGAGCTGTTCAGTGGAATACCTGTAACTAGAAATGAGAAGAAAAATTAGTATTTTCCATTTAATTCCAACTACTTTTGCTCATCTTGACAGATACGCGTATTTGGTCTACAATGTGCAGACTTCTTCTTCAGTGTCTCGTACTAATAACTCGACTCCAGTCGCCATCTTCTCGAATGTTGGAAAAAATACCCGACAGGTCTCGACAGTTTCAATTCTTATCAATCAAGTCCACCTAAGTTGATTACAATTGAAACTTTTAAAACGTTGATTTTAACTTTTAACTTTGTGCTAAATATATTTAAAACCCGACCAGACATACCTGAATTATTTGAATAATTTTGAAGCGATTTTATCCTTGAATGAGAATAAAAGTGATCGTTCAGAAGCCAAATACCGATTGGTGCTCATTGGAAACATTGCTTGAAGTTATCATTTTTTTTTTAAATTATTACACCTAACTTAAGCTGCGAAAAGTTTTGAATATTTTATCACTGAATACTAAATGTTTTCAACAATGGAATAAATTGCTTGAATTATTCGTATTCGATTTTTTTGGGCATTATAATCAAATGAAAAATGACTGAGCTAATAATTTCATACGCTTACGTTTTTCACGACGATATACTTTTTGACGTACGTAGTACTATGTATTTTTCTATACATACAATTGGAAAAAATAAACCAACTGCGATCGTCACGAAAAGTGGTCAGGTTTTGAGCGTTTATACCTCCGTCGTTTCTCCAAGCATTTTCAAAATGTTTGCCCTAAACGATCGGAATTATGTCTACGCGTCGAAAATAGCGCAAAGATTATTTTTTTCCTCTGTTCGGGACATAAACCACTGCGAAAAGTAATTTGATCTATTGTAGTATATCCCGTAGCCTTGGTTTAGTGCATGTCCAGTTACTTCATCACTATTGAGAAATGATGTTTGTTTTGTTGGCATTGAATTAGGTTTAATTGAAAGTTTCCGCTGTTTAAACCCTTTGTGAGCGACAGCACTCTTCAAAGGCGCGCCCCTTTATCAGTCAAAACCGGATTCATTGCAAACAAAACAAACAATAACTCCGATAGTGACCATGCATCAGAACCCTAGTCATAACCAATTCAAACTATAGAACATCAAATAGAAAATAAGAATTCACATATATGAAGACTAACCATGTTTTCTTTATTCCAAGCTCATCCTCGGTGGCGTAACCCGAGTATTGTCACTTTTCACAAGACATAAAATGTAATAAGGCCAATTATACGTTCCTTTGACTGCAAAAACAAATATGTTCCCTAGTTTGAATTAATTCGGACTAGGGTTCGGTGGTAGATCTGATACCTCGTAACGCACCACGAAAAGGTGATCTACCAGCGTTACGGGTCGTAGCGCAAAGATAAGACGATGTCTTTTAATTTCGTTTTGCTAAATAAATTTACTAAATGCCAAGTATTTTCCTATCACAGATTTCAAATGTGAGTAAAGTAAATCTTATATGCAGCAGTGACCGGTAGAAAAAGGGGACACCTTCGCAAAATGCCTCATTCGCTCGGCAGCCTTGGAGCTATTCAGAACTGTAATGAGCCAGTATAGATTTTGCAGCTAGCGGTGATAAGTACCCTGGAAAATTCTCTGGCGTGCAAAAATTAGCCAATCGCCAGGCACTTATTGCTAGGCAGCCATTATGCAGTCGATTAACCAAGCCAGTGGTGGATTTGTAGCCAGCAGGTTAGCGAACCAGGAGCGAAGTAAGTGTGATTTATTTGTCAGCCATCTGTCCGTAAGTTGGTTGGGTGGTATGAACGGTATCAGCCAGTCAACATCATAGTCGCTAATGTGTGAAGAAAATGCATTAACTAGCTACTAGCAACTGACAATGAATTGTCGCACAATTTTAGTAAAGGTATGAATGGGCCATACGACAGATCCAAAGAAGATCGATCAAACATGGCCCATTTTAAATCCGTCCTTTCTAGAACGACCAATTTGATTTTCCCAGCTAAAGAGTTTGGTTAGATTAGAATATATCTAGCACCTCAAATCTTTTGTACAATTTCAAACAAGGCTCAGAAACTTCTCTATATTATTCCAAAGCGCAAATATAAAGCAAGCTTATGCCAAAAGTAGCATGCCAAATAGAAATTATACAAATGGCGCCGGTCACGAAATATTGAACCAAATGATAGTCCTACGTCACCTTTGAGTACAGCCTACTAGAAAACTAGTCTGCGTCAAAATTTCAGTTATTTTTTCTGGCTCGAAAATTGAGCCCGTGAAGCAAAAGATCAAAGTTTCTGTGAGGCTTTGTTATTTAGTTTTTATACCTGCTCGGCGGTGATAGCTTATTAATTTCGATATGAGCTCTCTTACGCTCGCAACAAATTTTAATTGATTTTTTTTCGTGTCTCGGGCAAACAACATTATGTGCCATAAAAATAGTCAATATGATTTTAATCACCTTCCTAGGTTGTCAGCTAGAACTATCCCATGCCTTATCAACGCAACGGTTGGAAAAAATATATGCCTATTTTAAAGTTATGTACCGTTAAGCGAAAAAAATAGATTATAATAAGAAAAACCCTCCAGCACATGCAGAGGGTCCTATTGTTAGCGCCAGCATTTTTCCAAGGTTAAGATCGGCAGTCATTATTTTGAATCACCACACACTGCCCCGAGGAGGCAAGTCAATTTCTTAGAGTATCATTTTTCGCCTGGCACCGATCCAAGATTCGATAATGCAGGCACCTTTTCACCACCCAGTAGTGACGAAAGCGCAACCCTCTCCCTATTCGCTAGTGTGTGTTTGTGCATTAGGGTGGCTCAAAAAAAAATTTAATCTGATTGATCGAATCCAGCGGATGGACCGGTTCAGTGTGCAGATGCCCTTCCTGTATGCACCATTGCACCTCATAACACTCATGCCTGGCGAAAGCATATGAAGCGAAGTGGACCAGTTCTTTTGCTCCATCCTATGCCAGCAAAATAGGGCAATAAAGACGAAAAATCGGCATCGCAAAAAATAAGAGAGAAAAAGCATCGACTTTGGTTCAATTTGGCTGAAAGGGGATCGACACCGCTGCCAGTCATCATACATATATGTACACCTCCCGAAACCCCCCCCCCCCCTCTTTTTCTGCGCGCTTCTCTCATTTCAGCAAACTATTATTATCATTGTTATTATCGTCATCATCAAAAGGCTTCTGGCGTTCCACCATTCGTGCAGCAATTTTCCATTCTTTCTGCTGAGCTTTTTTGATGCAGCTCCAAAGTCATTCATTGTGGGTACATTTTCGCTGCGAAAAAGAAATAAAAGAAGCCTCAGGTTTGAATCCATTTCAATACCCGGCCTCGAATTGGACCCTGGTTGGGAGGGATGGGGGAAGGTGGGGTGGTGGGAAGCAAAGCATTGTTATCGTCATTATTGCGAATGTGTTGGAATTGAATTGGCAAACCGGAAGTGAGAGGCAAAGAATGCACTCGCGCGCTTGCACTGGGGCTCTGAGTGGATTGTATGCGGGCCCAGAAAAGGGGGAGGGGGTGGAAACGGAGCTGCTGGATTGTATCTCGAATGGTTTCGACTTTCCATCAGGCAAATGAGTTTGGAACGAGTGAGGCTTGCCGGTTGCAATCATTCAGGAGGAAGAACTCCGAAAACGTTGGAGAATGAGTATCAAGTGTTTAAATCAGCTTCAACAGGAAATACAAGTTGGACATTCTCGTTGAGGGGCATTTTATCAAGTACTCTGCCTGCTCTTGCATTTCGGCTTGTGAGAAATAAAAATTATCAAATCTCATTTGACGCCTCTCGCTTTTTTGTAATATTTATAAAAACTTGAATCGTAAACTTCCGTTAATTTGCAAAGCATTGGAAATGAGGCTAATCTAATCCAAACAACAAGTACAAAGTCAATAAATTGAACTAAAACATCTGCAATATATCGAATGGCTATCTGATAGCAACCTTTAACAATATGAATTTGAAAAAATATCGTCTTATGGTGGAACCCGCCCTCATCTACATTTTAAATACAGCAGTTCCCCAATAGCGCACTTTCAAATAACGCGGGTTTTATTACCGTTCATCTGTCCATGAATCAGGCACTTTGTGGAGTCCCAGAGCATCATCATCCTATGATTTTCCGGTGATATTTTGTTCATTGGATCATTGATAGTGAAGTCCGCCGGTTTTGGTATACCGAATGCAATTCATAGCGCCAATCGTAAACTTAAAGAATTAGCGGCAATGCACTTCACTCTAGAAATTGTTGCATCACTTATCCCAGATCAGTACTTCATTTAAAAAATAGTTTCAGTTCTAAAGAGGCTAAAATACAGAAGCTTCTTAGTGCTTTATCTTCGCATTATTTTATCAACACCTTTGTATGGGTCCCTTCTCATTGTTAGATTCTGGGCAATGAAAGAGCGGACTCGCTTTAAAAGTGAACGCTATGGAAGGCGATATTTATGATCGAAATATCGCCTTTAATGAAAAAAAGTCTCAAAATCGTCACAAAGACAGAAAGTCTCAAAAATCGTCACAAGAATAGGAGTCACAAGAATGCCAGAATCTACTTGAATTCGAAATTACCCTTACTGTACCTGATCGTTCTATCTCTTTTAGGTTAGTTGAATTCATTCTCCTTTTCATTATTTATGTTCAATCTCTCCCTCCTTTTTTATATTTTCCTTTCACTCACTTTCAATCCAGATTCCATCGCTTGGCCGTTTTCATTTACCGAGCACAATTCTTTCTAGAATCACCTACTCTGAGAAAAATGTGATGGTCAATTTTACCATCATTGAGGGTGAGGATGACTATGATGGTATGGTGATTTTCAACCGATGATCATGGTCAAAGCAACCTTAAAAATAGTCTATTCAACATTTGCTCTAAGATCGAAATAGTCCTTGTTACCATGACCATAGTCAAGAATGCCATGAAAGTGGGAATTCGAACATTTTCATGATTATTTTAACTATTATATGGAATAGTCATCTTACCATGACTTAATTGTCGGTAAAACCATGGATTTTTTTTCAGTGATAGCAACCTCGTGAAAAGTCTTGCACTCAATATTTTTCAGTAGCGGGTGATGCGTCATTTTGCCTTACACTCCTGTTTCATTTTGCTCAATTTTTGAGTACAATTGTATGCTATCTCAAAAGTGGATCTACTCAAAAACTGAGTAGATCCATTTTTTACGAAAATTTAGTAACATTTCCATGAGAGAAAAAGAGATAGTATACTATTGTAATCAAAAATTGAGTACAATGAAACGGGAGTGTACCTTCGCAACACTTTCTTCGAACGTGTGGAGCCTTTAACTGAATATATTTTTCAGTAGCGGGAGATACATCATTGCCTTATCTTAGCATCTTTTTCTTCGAACGTGATGAGGCTTTATCTTTTGCCGTTTGTTTCGAATCCTATCCGTGTAATTGTAAAGTAACTAGTAGACAAGAATCAATCGGTTGTGAGGACGTCACAGTTATGTCTAATAAAATGTAAGCATCACCATAATTTTTCAGAATTCGAACCCTATTTATTCAATACTTTACAGTTATGAGTTATGATTTGACGATTTATAATTTAAAATAAATGTGTTATGCAAACCCTACTTTAAATTCGTCATCCATTAAATTGTTATTCCATTTACCTCGAGACAGCCACGAGTACTCGGTTCTACCCTCTAACTTGAGTTCCAATATAACTGCTGTACATAAACATGAGAACTTGACTCTTTCAAGTTGATTCGATTGAGCCTGTACAAATCCAGGAATATAAAAAAAATCCATTCATTAGCGCAGTTTATCCAAAAGCAGACCGCGCTAATGAAAACCCAAAACTTAACCCTTTCAAGCCTAAGTTTTTCCAAGCGTTATCATACAAGCAATTTTGTGTATTCTGATTGACTCGGTGCTCAATAACATAGAAATGGAAAAGTAGGAAATATTTTTTTGAGGTGTGCTAAGTCAGTTTGGACTGTCCTGAAGTTCAGAACTTAAGATTTACTGTTGTGTACACTAGCTTTATGGACTATACAAAGTTACGATATGTATTCAACCATTGATGACCTTAAACTTAAAAGGTTATCCTATGATATCAGTAGACGTTTCAGAATATTCATTGCATTTGTTTGAGTATTTATCGCAGCGATGATTAGGCCAAAAGGCTACGGTAACGACTATATATCTTAAGTTCTGAGCTCAAGATCAGTTTTTATGAACTTGAACATCCCCAGATAATCTGATAACGGCTGGTGACCTTACAGAAAATTCACTGAGTGTGTTTGGATGCATATCGTCCCCTTTCATAGGTTTGAAACTACTGTTACCAACATCGATTCAAACTTCTGAACTCAAGGACAGTTTTGGCGACCTAAAATATCCCGAAGATTTCTCAATCTATCTGTTGGTCTACTAAAATACTCACTTAATTTACTTTACTTACTTTGTTTAATCCAGAAAACTAAAGTTTCAGCTGTAGATATTAAGTTCTGAGCTCCAGGATAGTTCGGATAACCTAGAACATCCGAAGATTATCTCATAATGTCTGTTATTCTTCCAAAATATTCTACCGTAGCTTTGCATAACCCAGAAAGCTTTTGTTACAACTGTAGATCCTATGTTCTGATCTCAAGGATAGTTTTGATGACCTTGCAAATATCATATTGCCTTATAATGTATTCAATGTATTATTGCATTCCTTGCAGCTTTATGTTGCCTAAAATTTACTGAAACAACTGAGAATCGGAGGTTTTGAACAACAGATCAGTTTGGAAGACCTATCCTAAGATTATTTTCTTTGGAATTTTCTAAAATATTCACTGAATATGGTTAAACGTTAAGTAACTTTGTGTAGATAGCCCAAAAAGTCAATGTTACTACCGTAGATATCCAACTCCTTACTCCAAAGATAGTTCAGAAGCTTACCTAGAGGATCACAAACTTATTAAATAATGACTGTTGACGTTGACCATTCCAGAAATTCATTAAATATTTTTCAATACATACCCTAGTAGCACACATGTTGCCAATAAGTTAGGATAACATAAATATGACTTGCTAAGTCATAATCAAGTAACTACAACTAATTATGATCGTAGTGTGCTATTTGGGTATCGTCACAATATATAGTCCAAATAACTCTCATGACCACAATAGATCTTATATTTTGAATTAAGGTACTTTTTGTATGACCTAGAATAACCCAAGGTTGTTGCATTATTTCTGTTGACCTTCCACACTATTCAACAAATATTTTTTTAAACATATTGGCTCTTTCCATACTCCAAAAGCCTTATCTTATGTTCTGAACTCAAGGACAGTTGGGATGCCCAAGATTATCCCAGTTTATCTCTTAATGTTTTATTTTTACGTTCGAAAATATTCACTGAACATGGTTGAAAGCGTAGCGTAACTTTATGTAGCCCAAAGAGCTATTGTTACTTCTGTAGATCTGAAGTTCTATGCTAAAGGATAGTTTGGATGATATCGAACATCACTAAATTATCAAATAATGACCGTAGACCTTTCAAAGAGTTATTCATCATGTTTGAACACATATCTTAACCTCTTAACTCTGAAATTCTTAACTCAAGTACATTTTGGATAACCAAGAACATCCCAGAAGAATACAAAAATGTTTAACGTTCATCAACGAGAATGTAATAATACGTATTCATAACTTACATATTCTAAAAACACGCTTTACATTATTAATAAGGAATTTATTTTCTCTTGCTGAACTTCTTCATATTCAGAATGTTCTAGATCGTCAATTAAGCCTTTAATTCATATGTTTTTATTTCCCAGGTAGAAGAATTGATGCCAAAAAAATGCCAGACAGTGTACACTTTCAGTCTGTGATTTTATGCAGCCATTTTCTTTTGAAGATTATATATGACCCCTTAAGGCCTGTTCATAAACCACGTAGATTCTACTAGAAATCAGAAGAAAAATTAGTATGTTACATTTAATTCCAACTACCTTCGCTTATCTTGACAGATACGCGTATTTTGACTTCAATGTGCAGACTTCTTCAGTTTCTCATACTAACTCATACATAACTCAACTTAGTACGAGACACCGAAGAAGTCTGCACATTGTAGACGAAATACGCGTATCTGTCAAGATAAGCAGAGGTAGTTGGAATTAAATGGAAAATACTTATTTTTTCTGATTTCTAGTTACAGGTATTCCACTAAACAGCTTAAACTCTCAAGGATTCACGAAGACTCATTTTTGAAAATCATAGAACCCTCGTAGACTTTTCTCCATACAATTTTTCGAAATTTTATATGAAGCGTAGACTTTGGTCGTTGTCTCGTGTTTTGAATCGGTACCATCGATCGGAAAGAAGAAAGTGGCATAAGTGGATCTCCGTATATTGTTGAAGATCAGAAGCGGGTAGTTCAAGCTTTCAAGAGGAATCTCAACAGTTCAGTTCGAGATGTAGCGAAGAAAAGGCACCTAATCGCGATGAACGGCAGAATACAGTAGGTAAAACACGTGCACGGAAGCTCTACACCCAGATATTGACGAAACCCCATTGCTTCGTTATGAATGATGAGACGTATGTAAAAGCAGACTTCCTGTAGTTCCCAGGACCCCAGTTTTTCACTGCTCTATAAATTCGATATCTCTGAGGACGTTAAAAAGCAGAAGATGTCAAAGTTGGCAAAAAATATATGATTTGTATTGCATGAATGAAGCATGATATGAAGCATCTCAACCCCCCGAACGCACCGGAACTGCGGCCAATTGAAAAGTACTGGGCCATCATAAAGCAGACACTTCGGAAGCATCATAAGGAAGTAAAATTTGAGGAAGATATGAAGAAAAAATGGATTGCACGCAAAAACAAGTTGGTCGAAATGTTGTACATGACCTTATGAGTAGAGTAGAGAAGCAGGTTCGTGCATTTGGATATGGAATTGATATTGAATAAAACAAACATGGGCAAATATTCACAACATGTTTTATTTTACTCCCTTAAAGTTTGAAGGTGATTGGTTGAACGGGCGAGTTAAGCTGAATATTTCAGTGAGCCGCAATTCGATTCCGTACACCCTTTATGAGCACGATGGGTCGCACATTCTTTTGCCAGTCAAGGAGGTATTCCTCCATTGCCTACCCTGAATCTGGGGTAGCTTGGTAAAAGAATGTGAGCTTGATCGCATACTACCGTTCAAATGCCCCTCGGTTAGTTTTCAACTTGCATCTTTCAATTTCACACGGCCTGCCGTACTCTAACGGAACTATCAATACTTTCGCTTCATTTCTTCGTTCTAGCAATAAATTACTGTCCACTCCTAGAGGCTCCCATGTTGATGGGAATGCATCTGCTTCTGACAAATTTCATTATGGTCCAGTCATATGTTGGCCTGATTAAGCATCATATCATAACGCCAAGAACATACGAGGATGGTACAAGAAGTCATATTGATCGTGTTCTGATAGCCGCAAGAAATCAATCCGCTCTAATTGCCCGGTAGGATAAGGCGCCAATGAGATTTTAACTTTAGTCAGCTGTATGAGAACCTAAGCACAGCTCACGGCAATTCGTTAAACCAACTGATGACATCGAAGTAATTTAAAACGGATTCGACAGAAGTTAGTGAAAATGTGACTAGTATAATGGGTCATGTTCTGGAAAAGTTAGATGTATTAGGATTCATTCAAAGTATCTTTAGTATGAAACAGAATAAAATAATTGAAATATTAAAACAACCCATTTTGTCTCTAGTAAATGCATTAAATGGCCAATTGGCATTGAGGAAAGCCACCAAATGACGAAAGAGTTGTATAGTAGCCATTGCGAAGATAAATTGGCTTTTTGCCAAAACAGTGATTTTTTCCAATCGCCATATTAAAATATAGGAAAAAAATGAAATGTGGAAATATAAATTCACCGAATTTTAAATGTAATTCTAATGAACTGTTGATCAGAGACCAATTTTGGCATTCTTTTAGATAACCTCATCGAATTCCATAAATTTTCATGAAATTCCTTATTAATTTATCGAATATATTTGTTTCAATTATGTTTTTGTAGACTTAAACACGCATTATTTCCGAGGCGCATTAATTTTCGGCTCTTATCGGAGCAATATTCACCATAAAATTAAATGCGCGTATGATTTGGAGCATGAAACGCTGTGAAAAAACTCAATTTGTATTGGATATTTTGCTATGAAACAAAATATCCCGCAACGCTAGAACGTTTTTTCCTAGAGATTATTCACTGCTAATGAATCAGAAGAGCAGAGAATCGAACAAAAAAGAATAACAAAAACCAACCACGCTATCACAGTGAAGTATGACAGCTGTGCCCATTTGGCCCTTTGCTGGTTTTGATGGCAGCCAATAGGTTTTATGAAGGTTCTCAAGTGGTCATAACATCTTGCACTAGAACATTTTCAAAATCTCTTTGGTCTTGTAAAGGTTTTATTCACTTGTTTTCACAACCGTCTATAGAGTGGGCCACTTTGTATACACTTCGGCTTTAAAGATGCATAGAGGAGGTGTTGGTGGACGAAACAGTTTTGAATGTAGTTTTATCAACAAAGCCAGGAGGAGTGCTATTCGGCTGGAATAAAACTAAAATTGTTACTTGGGCTTAGCTCACAATCGTGCAACTGCAAAAATGACACCTGTAAAGCATAACTGTCAATTGAGAGGAGACAATTATAAGTGTAAAAAATAAGCCTGAAATGCCAATAAGGACAAAAAAAATATAACATGTGTCTTCACATCTGACCCCATTCAGTTGTTCGCAGTAAATCGCTTCACAAAAGTGTCAATTGCCGTTGCTCCGCATCCTAGAAATCAATCTCGGAAAGGAAGGAAATCGATTGAACGCAAGAATCCGCAGCGCAAAAAAAAGTCCACTTCCCGAGAACTCCCATCATTGGAACCTGGATGGAACTGATCCAGTTGGAGACGGAAAGGCAAATGCCGAACCACTTAGGTACTTCTTTCTTCTGCTCCCTTTGTCACATTGGTATCCTGGATAATTCGTTGCTATTCAACTACAGCATTGCGCTGACCAAATGAGGTGGAAAAGTGAACTTATCTGCGACGGGAAGTGTTTCGGGTCGGGAACTATGTGTGACGACGATAAAGATGAAGAAGCGAGGGAAATTCATTAGTGCGGATTACTTCCGACTGTCGCCGCTTTCACTCGCTTGAAAGGGCTTGGAAATGAGCTGAAAATGAAAAGTTTTATCTCTCCCTTTTCCGTTTAATCCACCCGGAAGGATTACAACTTACGGTGCTGAAGTTATTTTGGCTGGAATTAGTTGACTTAGTAGAGCTGATAGGGTTTCAGGTAACTTTCATACGCTTAGTCCGTTCCGTCACATGAGTTGCCCATCACCATCAATTCCATTTCCCCAAAGACCATATTCTGGAAAATGACAAATCACATGTGCAACCGCTTCCGAACAAATGATCGATTGTAGCTGCTTCTTTCGGAACATTTTACCGGAAAATACTAAGCAGCTTCTTCTTCGTTCAACATACTTACTGTTCGATATTGGAGAAGAATACACCATCCACGAACAAAAGACCCCGTCGCTATCAAAAGAGTAATTTTTCAACTCTGCATTCTTTCGAAAATAAAAAGGAAAAATGACAAAAAGGACATTGCTTGCATATGTTGTACCAGTTCCCACGGTTGTGCATCCGCCCACAGTTACATTTTTTGAAATATAAAATTTTCTGCACCACATCCCGCGTAGAAAAGAAACGACTTTCTGAAATTTATGTTACAAAATTTGTAACTGGAGATGGAAGACTCAGATTCATGGTAAAACCCATCCACGGATCGAATTTCATTTTTCAGAGTTCATCAATATCAATTAAAAATAAATTTTGACTCGGGTCGTCCCGTGCAGAAAGTTGTGTCACTCGGGTGGTGTTCTGTTTAGAAGTGCTTCCGTTACGTTGAAAATAGAGCAAAAAAAACTCGTAAAAGAACCAGCTGCAGTTTGTATCTTCGAAAGCCGAAGTGAATCCAAACTGAAATAAACGACGGAATGAAGACGTTCTCCTAGGAAATGTGGATGTTGCTCAAAAGTTTTCCCATTTTGTTTTGCTTAACTGCCGAGAACTGACTCGGCCCCTTGCAACAAAAACATGGAAAAAGTGACTACTCCGTTTGACAACAAAAGGTTTTCTGTTTGGAGAATCCACATTCGGTGGTCAGGAAGGTCGCATTAGAAGAATAACATGCAGCAATCTCCGAGAACCCAAACTGTCCAAGCTCTGGAAACTCCGAAAATAGGGAAAACCGATTCGTATGGACGGTGACAGGAATTTCGAATGAGACGATAAGACGCACAGTGGTCGGAAAAGCCTTTTTTCGCGGCGAAATTAATAACTCATAAAGGTTACGTTTCCGAATCACGGTGTATTCTACAAATTTAATTTTTCTCTACACTTCACCCCAAGATTATGTTTTCCTAAGAATTGAAACTAAAAAGTTAGAATGAAAAAACTGATTTTTTAGGGACACCCTATTGTGCATCAGCAAAATAGCACCGAACTGAAGCAGTGCGCAAGCACCAGACGCTTCAGTCATGAATGAACAGCCTGAAGCGTGTTGATAATAAAAAAAAACTCGTTTTTTAGAGACACCCTGATATAAAGCAAAAAAATAGCTCTGTCATTGTCGAATGAAGAGATAAAAAAATTGTGTTTTTTTAGCAAAGTTGCTTGAAATTATATTTTCTGCAAACTTGCTTTTGACATCACCCTTCTATTGTGTTTCGTTCAAAAGTTAGCAACAGTTTGGAACTACAAAATTATCACCACAAGATGGACAATAGGCTGATGCAAAATTCGAAATATTTGCTCCCCTAAGCTTAATCGACGCCAATTCGGGTCCTGATAGTCCCCAAAAAATTTTAACACAATTGAGTTTAATTTGGCTTTGCACACGCTATTCAAAGTTTGTATGGGAATTAGTATGAAGAATCTCAAACTTACATTTCCAGATCCCTAACATCTTGATATTATGTCCTTAATCCAAATCTTATAAAGATTCATATAGTGTAAGTTGCCAACAATCAAAATGCCGAAGATACCTGACATGTAAATTTTATACAAAAATAGTCACGTTGAAAGCTCAACAGTCTACCTACAAAAGTGCTGAATTTCAAAATACAATAGTAACAATTTGACCTTTTACCGACAATATATCGTATTTTGATTAGAATCGGTACCTAACATAGCACAAGGGGCCACTCTCCTTCTAATTCGTTGAATATTATGACACATCCGCAAAATTAATTGACTAATAACTAGTATTATTTCTAACAAAGATTTTTCTGGGTACTCTTCAATATTCAACGCTGAAAATTTCAGAAGAACTAGTTCATTAGAAAATCTTTCAAATATAATCAGTTTGAGACCGCGCCAGCACCTGCCCAGCTTTTTTCAAGTTTGTTGAGCATTACGTCACATACTGTTGCTATTCATACCATTTCAAAATAAGGATTTACTAGGTACCCTTTGGTACCCAACGCTGAAAATTTCAGGATTACTAGTTCATAAGATATTCTTCCAAATTGAATTAATTTAAGACCCAGCCAGGACCCATATGTGACATATAAATTGGCTTATAACCTGCACTATTTCAAACTGACGTTTTACTAGGTACCCTTCAGTACCAAACGCTGAAAATTTCAGGAATACTTATTCATAAGATAATATTTCAAATACAATCTGTTTTAGACCCCGCTAGGACCCGCCCACCCTTTTTGAGGCGGGTGATTATGACGTCATAAAGACACTTCAATCACTAT
Organism: Aedes japonicus; assembly: GCA_034211315.2. NCBI lineage: Eukaryota > Metazoa > Arthropoda > Insecta > Diptera > Culicidae > Aedes > Aedes japonicus. Next base: position 118,407 of record JASCZW010003785.1, read on the forward strand.
ACATCAAAATGTGGTCATCAGAGAGCATTGTTGTGTTCAGCAAAAATGTGCATTTTAATAATTCTTACAATTTCTTAGAACATATTGAAATCGTCAAATTTGAACAAAGTACTAATTATCTAAAAAAAACAGTTTTAAGGTAGTGCTGAAAGAAAACCATTTATATCTCTTTAACGTTAGGCTCTAGAAACTTACTGTCTTGGGCAGCTTTTCTTCAATTTACTTGTTCTACAACTTTGTTCAAGACAACAACCCGTTATCTCGTAGCTGAAAAAAGTTAGAATTTGAAAGTGTAGTTATGCCCTTATGAAATGTTAGGCGTGTTTTTTCAAAAGATGCGGAATAACATTTTGAGCAACTCTTCTGAAGACACCTACTCGATAAAATGGTGACAAAAGGGTGAAAATGTTTTTGACCGTCTTTTTTCAGAATTGTGCCACTGTGCGACGGTTTCCAGGGTATTGGTGAAATGAGACTCTCAATATTCTCCGCGCTGCATGCATCCGAGCAAAGATAAGTGCACAGAGAGCACGAACTGAAGCTGATAGAGAAGAACGGAAAATCGTATTTCGTGTAGCTCACTCCGCCCTCAAACGAGAAATCAAGTTGAGCAAGTCAAACTTCGTCAATGAGTTGTGCCAAAAAGACGATGCAAAGCCCTGGGGCAAAGCTTATAGTTTTGTGGTGGCGAAATATAAGCGTCCAGGGACACCTGCTGAAATGTGCTCGGACAAATTGTAGACGATCGTGAACGGTCTTTTTCCACATCACACCCAACGTTGTTGCCGCCAACGCCATACAAAGATGCTGAAGATGCTGCTGCTCGGATGTCCAATGTTAGTTACGAAGGGGCTGAAAATGATGAAAGCTGCTGGTCCGGATGTGATCCCCAATTAGCACTTAAAACCGCGATATTGGCGTTTCCGGACACCTTGAGGACAAAAATGCCTAGTTTTTATAGACCCATATGCTTGCTGGATACCCGCGGGAAGCTTCTGGAAAGGATCATCCTTAACAGGCTGACGCAATGCACGGAAAGCGATCATGGATTTTTAAAGAGACAATTCGGATTCCGAGACGGTGCACAGTGGGCAAGAACTGATGAAAACTAAGGAAAAAATCTGTAACTTTTGTCGCTTTTAAGCGCGGCTTGTAAACAAGGCCATTTCGGCTTGGAAATTGTCTGGGAAATCGAATGGAACTGGTTTCAATCACCGCACTGATATGGTTGTGGAGTTATAGAGCTTATTTTACCCCACTTCCCCTTATATTCTTGAATAATTTAAAGATATCTTTGCATGGAGTCGCTCAAGATCAACAAAATAGTGCTAACCCCATGTGAAATTTCCTGGAAAATCGAATAAAAGCTGTTTCAACAACCGCACGGCTCTGTGAACGAAGATATGGCTGGTTTTACCCCACTTCCCCTAGTATTCTTGAATAGTTTATAGATATCTTTGCTCGAAGTTGCTCAAAATCAACAAAATAGTTCTAATCCCATGTGAAATTTCCTGGAAAATCTAATAAAGGTTGTTTCAACCACCGCACAACTCTGTGAACAGAGATATGGCTGGTTTTACCCCACTTCCCCTTATATTATTGAATAATGTATAGATATCTTTGCTCGGAGTCTCTCAAGATCAACAAAATAGGACTATTCCTATGTAAAATTTCCTGAAAAATCGAATAGAAGCTGTTGCAACCACCGCACGCCTCTGTGAAGAGAGATATGGCTGATTTTACCCCACTTCCCCTTGTATTATTGAATAATTTATAGATATCTTTGCTCGGAGTCGCTCAAGATCAACAAAATAGGACTATTCCCATGTGAAATTTCCTGAAAAATCGAATAGAAGCTGTTGCAACCACCGCACGACTTTGTGAACAGAGATATGGCTGGTTTTACCCCACTTCCCCTTATATTATTGAATAATGTATAGATATCTTTGCTCGGAGTCTTTCAAGATCAACAAAATAGGACTATTCCTATGTAAAATTTCCTGAAAAATCGAATAGAAGCTATTGCAACCACCGCACGCCTCTGTGAAGAGAGATATGGCTGATTTTACCCCACTTCCCCTTATATTATTGAATAATGTATAGATATCTTTGCTCGGAGTCTCTCAAGATCAACAAAATAGGACTATTCCTATGTAAAATTTCCTGAAAAATCGAATAGAAGCTGTTGCAACCACCGCACGCCTCTGTGAACAGAGATATGGCTGATTTTACCCCACTACCCCTTGTATTATTGAATAATTTATAGATATCTTTGCTCGGAGTCGCTCAAGATCAACAAAATAGGACTATTCCCATGTGAAATTTCCTGAAAAATCGAATAGAAGCTGTTGCAACCACCGCACGACTTTGTGAACAGAGATATGGCTGGTTTTACCCCACTTCCCCTTATATTATTGAATAATTTATAGATATCTTTGCTCGAAGTCGCTCAAGATCAACAAAATCGAAAAATCGAATAGAAGCTGTTGCAACCCCCGCACGCCTCTGTGAAGAGAGATATGGCTGATTTTACCCCACTTCCCCTTGTATTATTGAATAATTTATAGATATCTTTGCTCGGAGTCGCTCAAGATCAACAAAATAGGACTATTCCTATGTGAAATTTCCTGGAAAATCGAATATAGGCTGTTTCAACCACCGCACTGCTCTGTGAAGAGAGATATATCTAGAAATTATTCAATAATACAAGGGAAAGTGGGGTAAAATCAGTCATATCTCTCTTCACCAGTGGCGTGCGGTGGTTGAAACAGCCTGTATTTGATTTGCCAGGAAATTTCGCATAGGACTAGTCATATTTTGTTGATCTTGAGTGACTTCGAGCAAAGATATCTATACATTATTCAATAATATAAGGGGAAGTGGGGTAAAACCAGCCATATCTCTGTTCACAGAGTTGTGCGGTGGTTGAAACAACCTTTATTCGATTTTCCAGGAAATTTCACATGGGATTAGCACTATTTTGTTGATTTTGAGCAACTTCGAGCAAAGATATCTATAACCTATTCAAGAATACTAGGGGAAGTAGGGTAAAACCAGCCATATCTTCGTTCACAGAGCCGTGTGGTTAGTGAAACAGCTTCTATTCGATTTTCCAGGAAATTTCACATGGGGTTAGCACTACTTTGTAGATCTTGAGCGACTCCATGCAAAGATATCTTTAAATTATTCAAGGATATAAGGGAAAGTGGGGTAAAACCAGCCATATCTCTGTTCACAAAGTCGTGCGGTGGTTGCAACAGCTTCTATTTGATTTTTCAGGAAATTTCACATAGGAATAGTCCTATTTTGTTGATCTTAAAAGACTCCGAGCAAAGATATCTATACATTATTCAATAATATAAGGGAAGTGGGTAAAACCAGCCATATCTCTGTTCACAGAGTTGTGCGGTGGTTGAAACAACCTTTATTAGATTTTCCAGGAAATTTCACATGGGATTAGAACTATTTTGTTGATTTTGAGCAACTTCGAGCAAAGATATCTATAAACTATTCAAGAATACTAGGGGAAGTGGGGTAAAACCAGCCATATCTTCGTTCACAGAGCCGTGCGGTTGTTGAAACAGCTTTTATTCGATTTTCCAGGAAATTTCACATGGGGTTAGCACTATTTTGTTGATCTTGAGCGACCCATGCAAAGATATCTTTAAATTATTCAAGAATATAAGGGAAGTGGGTAAAATAAGCTCTATAACTCCAACAACCATATCCGTGCGGTGATTGAAACCAGTTCCATTCGATTTCCCAGACAATTTCCAAGCCGAAATGGCCTTGTTTACAAGCCGCGCTTAAAAGCGACAAAAGTTACAGATTTTTTCCTTAGTTTTCATCACTTCTTGCCCACTGTGCGGTGTCTTGAGGGTGGAATCAATCCGGATAGTCATGCAGAGAGCAGAGAAAGCTTCAAAGAAGAAAAGGAGAAGCAACCGGTTCTTTGCCGTAGTGACGATCGACGTCAAAAACGCTTTTAACAGCGCCAGCTGGGCGACTATCGCTGCAGTACTGCACAAAATGCGTGTTCCTGGCTGCCTGTGCAGTATACTTAGCAGTTACTTCCAAAACAGAGACCCGGTATACGAAACATAGTTGGGGCAGAGATCTATCAGGGTCACGGCGAGGGTGCCACAAGGCTCGATTCTCGGTCCAACGCTCTGGAATGCGATGTAGTAAATGGAATAGTAATAATGCGGAAGTTGCCTAATGGAGTTAAGATCGTCAGATTTGCAGATGATGTAGTCCAAACGATACCGGGCGAGACTCTGGAAGAGGTTGAGATGCTGACGGTGGAGATGATAGACACCCTTGAAAAGTAGATGACAGGAGCAAAACTGCAGCTGGCTCATCATATGACGTTAACACACTACTGCCATCTGTTCAACTTTATCATCCATCACAGTATGCTCAACAGATGGCGCAGGTGTGTTAGTGACCATGATTTGTAGTGAAAAATGTTCGATGTGTTAGGTCTGTTTGTCTGTGATATGAATGTTAATAAATTAACGGAGATGGATTAATATAAAAATATGAACATTTTCATAAAAAAACTCGAGTTGTTACGGTCTTTGGTGATAATGTTTGATGCTGCTGATTGAAAATTATGCAGAAAAAATGCAAAACTACCAAATTTAAAAAGATTTTTTTCCATAAAGGGGACAAAAGGGGACAAACAATTTTGCATAGATCTTGTAGATGAAAGTTTGTACTTTCAGTTCACGGACTCTGTGTTTGCAAATATTTGCAAATAAAGGAATAAGATATCTTTCAAAAACGTATATTTTTTTACACTTCAACCCCTACAACTTTTCTAATATAATAACTAGCAACTATCATTTATCTTCAAAATGTGTGTCATTTTATACCCTAAAAGTCATCTGTGCAGAGTTTTCAAATTCAAATTGAAATAAAAAAGTTACAGCAAAAAAACTGATTTTACAAGTCCCACCCTAAGGAAAGTTAAAAAAACTGTGTCATCAAAGTTTCATTAAATTAAAATATCTACAATTTTGTTGAATCCTTGAAAATCCTCCAAACCATAAGAATAAAAAGTTGAAATTATTATTATGAACATGAAAGGACCACCCTGGTCATGACCCAAACCAAAAGATAGATCTTATTTTGAAAATCAAATCTTCTGAAGACACCATCTGTCTTAAGTAAATGGTTTTCGAGTTATCGATTTTTGTCGTGAAATTTGTCCATTCGGACCATAGTGGTCTGGTGTGAACACATTTTAGATCCTTGCCCCTGCTGCATTGATGGACATCTCTCATCTCGAACCGCAATTCCCGAGCTATGAATAGGTTGATAGAAGCTTACCGAAGGTTACCCTGCCCTTCGGTTCAGAAAGAGGTATGGGGACGTTATGTCGAGTTGGTCGCGGCAGATTTCATGTGTAAATCGGCTGCCCCATCAACGTTCAGAAGTGCCTGAACCAAATGGACAGCTTGTAATGATCACTTCAAGTTTTTTGTTTTGGATTTTTGTTTTGATTCGTGTTATTCGTTGTACATTTGTAGGGTTTCTTACTGCGTGAAAGGTGCAAGCTTTTTGTAGCAAGCGAAAGAGTTGGATATCAAATGAACACCTGAATACAATACAATGGCTAAACCGAACATTACTTCTCGCGTCCGATTCAATTTCTTTGATTCCGTCGTTTCTTGGGCAATGGAGTTTTTAATCCCGACCATTACACTAGCGAATCGGCTGGAAAACAGTTGTGTTTGTCGCAGTTTTTAAGTGTTTTAAGTGTTTAGTCAAAGTTTTTAGAGTGCTTCAATGTAGTAAACGTTGTGCAAATATCTGTTCAAATTATGAATACGTACAAAAAGCTTTTGTGTTGTACGGGCTGGATAAGTATTCCTCGTTCGGCGATCGTGGACGCTGAATGATTTGATTTGATCGATTTGGTGAACGTCGTCTGCAAGAACGCCAGATTCGTGCGCCCTGCAAAGGCCCGCCTGTTTAGGTGGCTAAACGAAGGAGAGTGATGTTTTTCCGAAAAACTAGCGAAGTTATTCCGACGGTCGCCAATAATCCGTCGTGTTTCCACCCTACGTTACAATCCCTGTGAAACGGAAACCGAGAACGCGGTTTCAGTGTTCCGTTGTCAAGTGTCGGACACTGAACCGGACCTTACCCAAAATATATAGTAGTCTTCCTTAACCCCGTCCGGTCATACCGGAAAGGTACACGAAGCCGGGTCGCTTGGGAAAGGGGGCTCCTGTTTTGAAGGAGAGGGTCAATTCCGGACGTTCTCGACAAAATATAAATCGGAAGCCTACCGTCCAGCCACCACTCTCTCCGCAACTCTAGTTTCGGCCATATTGCGCACGGGTCTAGGTACACCGCGGCACGCCATTTGTGGGGTCAAGCGTCACCATCTCGGAACCGTCGCCATTTTGGAACCGTCACCATTCCTGAACCGCCATCACCGCTTCAAACGCCGTCATCATCATTGCTTCGTTTGTCAGCTTGTAAATAGATGTTAAATAAATTGAGATTGGAGTTTTGTGTTTAGTTTACTTTTTTTATTTACGTTTCGTCTTTTAGCTGGCTTATTCGTCATTTTCAATATTGCGTTCGTCTATTGAAATCAAGCACATACGTTTGAAAACAGGTTCGTTAGTTGGTTCTGGCTTAAAGGCTAGTATGCAGCTGACAAGTAAAGACTTGAAGTAATTTTTGCTATTTCTACCGAAGTAATTATGACAATTGCTCCTGTATAATCCTGTATAATAATCGAACGAAATATTATTCCGCAAGGGAAAGTGACAGCCCCATTTAGATTACACGAGCAGGCGTTACTAACGTTACGAAGTTTGCCTTCCTTTTCAGCTGCATACAAGGTAAGTAATTCCGACAGTAAAAGCATTTGTTGACCATTTCTTGTCCTATCCTAATGCACATTACCTTTCAGCTGCATACTAGCCTTAAAGTCTGAAGAGACTACGGATATTATATAACTTGAATGGATTGGCGGAATTTTCTTAAGTACCGTTCGGGTGGTTCCTCTGAGAAACCAGTTTCAAAATAAGTTGGGCATATTCAACATGACCGGTGGCGCTTAAGCCATCGCGTTTGACTGAGATTCAGCACCCTTCCCCCGCACGGTTACAATATCACCATGAAAATCTCACATGCGCAAAGCGTGTTACCAATCACTTCAAATGCACAGTTTATTGGCCCAGAACCATTCTGCGGTATATCATACTGTGCCATAAAAATGGAATTAAAATCTTGGGAAGAGCAAAGGGTGATGACCAATTGGTTGGTCACCACAAAGTGTTCTCAAGGGAAAAGGTTTATAACATCTGCTTTGCAGTTGTGATGCTTTGTACAAGAGCAGACTTAAATTTCTGCACAGTGGCTATATGCAACCTAAAGAAATTTGGACTGCAAATCCTGGGAAGGTGGTGGGTTTTATAAACTCAATTTTGCCTGACTGGGAGACGCGTCTTAGGCTGGTCACTTGACAAATGGTGATCTAGCTTTTAGATGCGAATTAGTATAGTAAACAGGAGTATACCACAAAAGTTCAACTCAGTGGACGCAGTGGTTCTACATCCCAACAAAAAAAAAATAAAATCATATAATTTTCATGTCCTTTAGCTATACCTGCGTTTCTTGCCATTCGTTTTAATGTGTCACCAATTTGATCGCATGGCCCCTTGCCATGTGAAGTAACGAAAAAATGCCATTCAGCATCTTTGCTATATTTTTATTTGAATTTACAAAGGCTTGTAAAAAATTTTCTATTTTTATACTGGGATGCAGCTCTATCAGACATACACCGTGTCCAATATATTCTCATACAAAATAAATTCAACTCGATTTATTTCAAAACGATAATCCAGATTTTATTGATAACTTTACCCATTATATTGCAATATAATACTGATCAACTAAAGCATATGTTTTAGAATAACACCGCCTTTAACCTTCTTGACCAGCTCCAGGTGTTTTTCGAACCGTCACAGGCTGATATTTTCAAAAACGAGTCTACGTGGTTGATGAACAAGCCCTTAGTTTCATCGTCTATTATAACACGGGAAAACTTCATCAAATATTCGCGATACAACTGGCGAGCCCGGGTTTTAGCCGTCACATTCTGTTTATCATTACGGTTCGGTAAAGTTTTTACCTTGAACGACTTCATACCTTGCCGGTGTTTGGAAGTATGCATGAATGTTGGGGACATTTTTATTTTTCTAGGCACAGTACGTACCGAAAGATCTGGTCTTTCTGCAATATTTGCTTCGCCTTTGCGTCCTTCTGGTGGTTCCTGAGATACGTTTTTCTTCCGCACCCAGCCTTCCTGGCTGTTGTCAAACGTGTATCGAAAGATTTAAGAACGTTATGGACAATGCTTGCAGGAAAATCAAGCTTTTTTGCAAGTTTTCTTACTGACAAATGCGGATTTTCATGCCGACCGCACACAATTGCAGTTCGCTCTTGCTCTTCTTTCAACGCCATCTTCGATCTAAAAGCTTGTAGTATCACAAAAATATAATTTTACGCAATGAACAGACGACAATGAACAGTCTGTGAAACATTTCACCCGTAGATGAAGTATTTCCAAAGATATACGTATTTAGGGGTGTCCAGATGTTTTCGCGAACAAGCCTCAACTGTTAATAATATTTTGTGTAAAAAGGATCCTGTGTTTACGAAGGAAACATGGTTCACGATTGAAATTTTCTTTTCAGTCTTATTGACCGCCTTATTCACCGGGTTCATGGCTGATTCACTCAATCTTCCGTTGCGCCCCACGCTCTCCATGTTTCGGCTTACCTGATGCATCCATCTAGCTCACTGTACTCCACGCCTTCTTGTACCAGCTACCCGAATAAGAAACTACCATTAGCTGTATGATCATTATTATACATTTTCCATTCACGTTGTAATCACCATTATACGTATCATCCGTGTATAATGCTGGTGTAATGTAAGAAACCATTCAAACTTTAACCAACCATAAAAAGCGTATTCTATGTATGATAATTATTTCATAAACAAGAAATTAACAGTACCATATAGTATATCCCTTGCTCATTCATGGTATGATATAATGAAGGAAAGATATGAATTATGGTAACGATAAACAAAATAAGTGGAAACTGTTTCAACAATACGTAATTTTTAGTTTTTTTTCACAAAATATATGACTCATGTTATAATACTGATCATGATAATATGTATTTATAAGGGAGTGGTTTTATCAGTCTATACGTGAACGTTTGTATCAATGGTTCATTTGGGCCTTTTATATATTTGTTCAAAACTCCATTGATGTTTTCATAAATAAACAAAGTAAATGCCCATAAAGGGCCATAATCCCTTGAGCAGTCTACCAAATGTAATAGAAGATGAACATTATAAGTCATTTCGTTAATTTCATAAAGCCGCTCAAAATCACAAACTCACTTTCGCAAATCAATATCACATTGCGTATACGTCATTGGTGAAATGTCAGTGCCCAAGAGTTTAATTACTGTGGATATTAGTATTTTAAAATGGTCAAAGTATTGCTGAGGAACATACATATCACTTCAAATATAAACTAGTGTAATGGATAAGCCAATGAAACCATGGCTTTCCATGATGCTCTATCACTTATTTTTCGTGCTTCACGAGATGCTTCGTGAAAATAATTATCATGAAAATAATATCCTAGTTTACTTAAAGTTCCTTAATTCAAAGTGTTTTTTTGTTGGATTATCGTTGCTTTGGTTTGAATTTACTTTGGCTGGTATTTTTTAACTATCCCCTAAATTTCTATACATTTTTCACAACAAAAACCTTTTGATAAAAACAAATGTCAACATCAGAGGTGTGTTTTTATTTACTTGGATTGGGAGCAAAAAAACGGGAAAAGTATTATTCATCATTGTATCATGATTGAAATTCTCATATAATATTAGGGAAGGTTCATTAATTATGTGACGCAGTTAGAGGAAGTCCATACAAAAAACGTTACAATAGGGGGGGGGGGGGGGGCTGAAAAACAATTTTTGTGTGACGTACTTAATGGACGTTCCCTATATTGTAACGATATCTATTATCTTTTTAAATCGTATTTATTATTAAATTATGATGTAGAAGGAGATGTTCGCTCATCACCATGAGGCACCGAGAGTGAACAACAATGTTTTTGGCTAGAATTAAAGATATGAAGAGAAAGTTTTGATAGTTCCGCTAGTGTGCGGCAGGCTTGGAAATTTAACAGATGTTTTATGAAAATTGAGCGAAAAGGGCATGTGTACAGTGGTACTCGAACCAACGACATTTTTGCCTAACATCCCACTGCGGGGTAGGTCGAAGCACGGACTATGTCCGCCACTTCAACAGGCAAAAATGTCCGGTTGGAAGACGCTCATGTACCACTGTGGCTTGTATAGTTATTCTAGCGATCTATTGTGTGCACTCTGTTTACCGATGCGCACATGGGAGAGGAACTCTCTCCTTTTTTGGGTTTGTTTTGATTCGCACCGACTGACGATCACTAAAGTTTGTGAAGTGGCGGACATAGTCCGTGCTTCGACCTACCCCGCAGTGGGATGTTAGGCAAAAATGTCGTTGGTTCGAGTACCACTGTACACATGCCCTTTTCGCTCAATTTTCATAAAACATCTGTTAAATTTCCAAGCCTGCCGCACACTAGCGGAACTATCAAAACTTCCTCTTCATATCTTTAATTCTAGCCAAAAACATTGTTGTTCACTCTCGGTGCCTCATGGTGATGAGCGAACATCTCCTTCTACATCATAATCGTTACTCCTCGCACGGAGAATATATAACATAACAATTAATGTATATTAAATTATGTTAACGTATATCGTAATGGTTGAAACAAATGTTTTATGATATAACCATAATTGAACGATACCATCTAAAGTAAAACTGCAGAAAAAATATTATTCACAAATTATTTACTGTATAAATTTTGCACCGGAAATTTTACTTGAGAAAAAGTCATTTTTTGTATGGTAACGATACTTAACAACCTATTAGTGTTATGGTAAGATCTTGAATTAACATAACATATATCATCGATATGATACACTTTATCTTCAGTTTATAATTGTTGGAAGATAATTTGAATAATTATGAAACGATAAATGGTATAATAGCTTTAAAATACTTGTTTATTCGGGTAGCCAGCGGATTTGACGCAAAAATCATCTTCGTAGGGTATTGCCTATAGGCATCAAATATTCAATATTTCGATGAAAGTCTAAACTCAAATTCTGAGTATTTACCTACAATTTAATCGAAATCTCGGTAATCCTCATTTTTGCTTGTTTCGAATTTTAACCGATATATCAGTTTGCTCATGCCGAGGTTCCCAAATGAGTTTTCAGTTTGACCCAAACCGAGATTTTCGGTTAACATAATAAAACCGCGATCGAAACCGAGAGGTCGGCTGTGCGGATCTCGGTTTCAAAAAGCCGAGACTCGGCATATAACTCTAAGTGAGCAGGACACCACTCAATGAAATGGTCACACCGGAGAAAAGTTTGTTCAGTTCCTCGTTGTTTCGGATGGCCAACTGCAGGTAACGTGGGATGGTTATGATCTTCTTGTTTTCACGAGCAGCGTTTTCTACCAACGTTGTTCGACGAACACGTCTGTCACAGCCAGAACTGATGATTGGTCGGTCGCTTCACATGTTTCATAATCGCAGTATGTGGCAGTATGAACCAATCAGAGCGTGGCGCAAATATGATTTAATTTTCGATCAATAGCTTTGTGCGTTTAGTTATATTTCTTTTAAGTTCTTGTTAATTAGTTTAAACAAATGAAATGAATTTAGTTAGCAACAGGGATTCAGCTTTGATGTTCGAATGAAATACCTATCGTATAATTTCTGTGGGCCAGAGAGGAGATATTATCGTTCAAAATCTCCAAACCTGCGTAACGCTTTCGAGTTCAGAAATATTCGGCGCCCCTATTCACGAATAAGAAAGAGAGACGTAAGTCCTACTCCAAAAATAACCTATTCCGGAATTCTTAACTCGAGGTTGAAAATTTTAAGAACGGATTTTTTTCTGTGTAGCAAGCCTCAATGATAGCAGCAGGAACTCCAGAAGTTTGGGGAAGGGTTCTTGACCCAGGTTTTTACACCGAAATCCAGCAGCAACACGCGTTAACGAGAATTACAACTTTGAAGGTCTAATAAAGTGGAGGCCTAGAAGCATGTTGAAAAGCTCGACGAATTCGTAAAGGGTACGTTTTCATTAAATTTTGCTACCCCAATTGTTCTGGTGCGAGTAATCGGCTCTATCCTCCTAACTTTAGTTTTAAGATAAATGATGTATAAAAATATGAAAATTTGGCTCTGTAAAGTTAATTCGATTGAGCCTGTACAAATAAATGATTATTAAAAAAAAAAAAATTGTTCTGGTGCGATCAAATTACTACTATTGAAATACGTTAACAGCAAGTGTTTTCCACAAGTAAAAAAATACTCTAAAGTGTTCATCACGTTATGAGACGTTTGGCTTTGAATGGGAATATGTGATTCATTCATCAGATCCAGCAAGTTGTTTCCGATGATGGTTCATCCGGAGAACGTACGGAAAAAATAACTCTGAACCCTGGCGAACAATCCCGGCTTGATGAATAAGGTACGGCTTTTCTCCGCTAAGGCTCATTTATAAAGGTAGGACTACTAGAAAGGTTTCCTTATTTGCTCAACACTGGCCCTTTGGCAAGAAATGGTTTCTTGTTCACAAGTCATTGTTTAATACGAACAAAACAAAACTGGTTGAATAATGTATTCAACGTTCACACAAACGACTTTTAAACAACTTAAATTGAATCAAGGCACGAAAACATGGGCTGATACACACAGAAAAAAAAACAATCTACCCGTCCATTGTCCCCTAACTATCCCCTAACAGCATGAAAAAAAAGCAACAAACTACCAAAGGGTAGAACAAATGGGCAACCGCTTCGAGACAACTAATCCCAATTTATTTAGTCCACTCGTTAACAGGATGACAGCGAAAACGACGTCGACAATGATGATGTTGATGATGATGATGGTAAAAAAGTGACTGACCCAAAGCGAAAATTGAACCAAATCGACCATCACTGAGCGCAAACAAGTGGAAAGTGGAATTCAGTGTGTGTGTGTTTGTGTGTTTGTGTGAGTGTGATGTGCCGTGCGGTAAATTACTGATCAAATCGCGCTCCAATCATTATACCCGGCATCGCATTGAACCTTCCGCCATTTACCGATTCCGTACAGATGTGTGCATTTCATTTGGCAGTCAGTTCAAATTGCTCGAACAAATGTGACACGAGTTTTATTTATTCATAAAATCTATCAACTATTGGAAGCGGCATCGGAAGGGAGGGGAGAAAAAAGAGTCGAATTTCGATTTCACGGAAATGGAAGCAGTATTGAAGGAAAATTTCCTCCCGCCAACGACGAACGTCGTCGTCTTAACAATTGTGACAACTTGATACCGAACAAACGGCGAACCGGAGCGGGAAAAACTGGGTCGAAACTAGTAAAAATGCTTTCCCATCTGTCTGTCGAATGTGAACCATATTTCTCATATTTCTTCTGCTCTTTCGAGAATTAAAGACATTCGTGTGCCCCCCCGACCGACCGACCGACTTATGTGTGTTTCGCAGAAAGAACTGACGAACGGAAGCGGATGCTGAAGCTGGTGGGCGAGAGGATTTTGCATATCAACTTTTCCAACTTATTCTTTTTTGCTTTTTCCCCTACCGACACTCAGAACTGCTGTGCCGTTACATTGATTTTAATTTCACATCCAAAATGGAAGGCAACCGAAGTTCGTTGCAAATTTCGAATGCAATTGGCTTTGAAGGAAAAATTACAATTGTTCACTTCTGTGTGTATCCCCGTTGACATCGTTGGGTGCATGAAGGTGGTGGGTGTTTTTACGAGAATGTGTGAGCCACATGATAATCGGATTGAATTCCCCCTTGCCGGCGCCTGCTGCGCTGATGTCGAGTTGTACCACATGGTTTCAAGTGGCTGAAATACGCTTGCTTCTGCTTCCTGTTTTTTTCTTCCTGTTTGTATTTTGATGCGTTTGCAAACAAACTGTCATTATTTGTTGCCCTGGCAGTGAATATATGTAGATGTGTGGTTCTGAGCCTCGGCAGAAGAACATGGAAAACATTTCAATTTGTGAGTGCACAGCTTTCGATTGCGGGATATGCTCGATTTTTTCCCTTCCCCTCCTTCATTGCTCCTTGGGTATGCAATCTTTTATTCATATGACAAGCTGTTCAACTGTGTTCCTTGTCATATCTCAGTCTATGTTTTCGTCTTCCGCCTGCATCCAACAACAATAACAATCACAAATTGTACAAGCACGGTAGTGAGGTGCATTAAATGGAGGAGTTTTCGCTTTGACCTTTCCTGATTCTAAAATAAGAAAGTTGCTGCCGAACAAATGCATATTTTACTCGAATGCATTCCGAGCTGAAAGAGGTATAAGAAGGATGTTTGCTTCATTGGACCTGTCAATTGAGTGATTTCGTTGCTTTCGGTGAAATTTGAACCAACAAACCAACCAACCAACAAATGATGGGTCTGCGGTTTTGTTATTTCAAATATTGGAGTTGAAATTTCATGAATCAAATTCGATCATGATTTGAAATGTTGGAGATAGAAGACAAATTCAAGACTTTCCGAAGATAAATTGAATTGTTGACCATTGTGGCAATCGGTTTTCGTAGATATGTATATGTATGTATGTAAGGTAGCCACCATCCCTTCTACGACCTTGTCATGTATCCACTTAATAGCAAGATCAAATTGAGTTACCGGGTTGCATTCACAGTAACGCTGTATGAAGGGCCAAAAACGGTGGGGCGGACCCGTAAGCAGAGACACTTACGCGAAACCCGCGGGAACATAAGATTCTCCTTCCAACGATACGATCCAACAAATCGAATAACCCGATTCGCAATACTCATTAAGCTTTCTACGGGATGGCTTGTTAAGAAGGGCGCGTCACTCTCCCTGAAATTGTTGGAGTAGAACTCGCAGCACCACACTCGAATCGGTAGGATAAGAAAATGATACTGTTTATTCCCTCCTAGACGCCGGTTGTCATACCACTCCATTGTCCAATTCCAGCTTGAATGATACCCTGATGCTCCCTCCCTGCCCAATATATATTGAATGTCATGTAATAATATATAAAATATAGTGAATAATAAACTGATAAAAAATATAGTGAATGAATATTATAATGATATTTAATATCGTAAGTATAATATATATCTGTTATCCACTGGTTTGTAACTAAAAAAAAAGATTAGATATGTTTTTATATCCTAATAGTCTTGGAAAAGCTGAAAACAGCAAATAATTGGGAGAAATAAATTTTATATAAGCATGAATAATGCCAAAAACGCAGATTAAGTAAAACCTGACCAAAAAAAAGTCCGATAACTTTTATTGGTGTGGATCTATAAAAGAT
The DNA here is from genome assembly GCA_034211315.2 of Aedes japonicus. Lineage (NCBI taxonomy): Eukaryota > Metazoa > Arthropoda > Insecta > Diptera > Culicidae > Aedes > Aedes japonicus. The sequence goes on from JASCZW010003785.1 coordinate 133,898, forward strand.
AATGGGAAACAGGAAAGCAATGATTATAAATTATATAGTTTTGGTGAATAAGGGAAATGCTTTTTTGAGTAGAATTTGTCGTACATAATGCTTCCTACATTTTTTTTCAGTGAAAATCGCATAGAATATAGATAAAATAGCGAAGGGATGTTATAGTATAAAATGAGAATACCAATTTTAATTGTATTCACATATCTACAGATTGTGATCCTGCTGCAATTGTAGACGGGCCCGCTCATGCACTACTAATCTTAGATAAATTATCATAACCACCGAAAAAAACAAAATATATTTAAAATTATTTTAAAATACTTAGGAGTTCCTTGGATGACCTGAAATTACAAAGAATAGTGGAAAAAATAATTGATGTGATGTAATTGTTGATAAAAGCACGTGTCCGAATAGTAAGTTTGTACAAACAGGGTGCCACTCAAAATTAAATATACATAACCAGAAAATAGCACAAACACTATATTTATTTTAATTTTATTTATTCTTTTTTTCAAAACCAAGTTTGCAAAATCAATAATAACGACTCATTGCTTCATTTGTTTCAATTTTTCGTCCAGCAAGGAGACCTCCTTTTCCACGTCTGTCAGAATTTTAGCTTTTCTGTTTTCCGGATCGTTAATAATTTTAGCTGCTTCTCGTTTTCTTTCCACTTGTTGTTTCTTCTCGCTTTCATTTTTGCGCTGCGCTTCTAATGCTTCTAATAGCATTTCGTAAGCTCTTTCAGCCACACTCTAATTCTCAACCCACCGTACAGCGCAAAATTTTAGCGGGAACAAAGTTGATGTTGAAATTGAAGTGTAATCCGCACGGCGCAACGGAACGTCATGGAACAAATAGAAATGCGATTAAAGGAATTCGTCAATCTGCCATTCTGCTTCCTTCATTCCGCGTTTGAAAGAATTATGGACGACGTGTAAACCGCAGCTTCCCAGATTCAGCAGTTCAAATGTTTCACCTCGTTGTACACGCAATTCCGTTGTCAAATCCTTGGCCAACTTAAGGTTGACGTTGGGGCCATCCATAGACACTTGAATGACACGCGTCAGTAGAACGGGATTGGACTTGAGGCAGCTTTTCAAACCATCCAATAAGTCAACGGCACGCGTGGATGACAGAAAAGCCGAACCGATATATGCTGATCGAACTTCCTGTTTGGTGTCATCAAAGAATCTGACGCAGACATCCAGCTGTTGCCGAGGCGACACCTTGTTTAATGCTTCGTCAAAGCCTATTACGAGGTCCGTACAGCTACTCAAAATATCGAAGATCTGAGTCAGGAAGAACGGAGCCAATCCGTATGAAATAGTGTATGCGATTTTAGTGCGTCCCATTTCCATTTTGGCGGCAATTTCACTATCAGCAATTTCTTTGAACAACAACACATCTGAGCCGGCACCACGAAGTGAAGCATGCGTAAACACAGTTTGGAGAACCCATAACACCTATGCTTTGGTAACTTTATCATTCAGCAGGTATTTACTTATTGTGTTTTTGTCCGAGATTCCGTAACACCCACCTGGTTGTTCGACTCCTCCTGTCCCCCGGTCTTATCAGCATCGGTGATCACCACACTGCTCTGTTTTGAGGATCTTGAAGCAGTAATAAAGGAAAAAAATAAGAAACATTCATATGGTTTAATGCATTACAGTTACTTACCAGCTTTTTGAAAGTTTTCAAAAAAATTGGAAACGGCAAGTTTACTGCTCGGGGCTTTCGACATTTGTACGTGATATTTTCCTTTTTCATGGCTCGTAAATGCCTTCTTACCCATCGTGTCGATTTAAACGACTTGTTGCACACGGTGCAGCGGGCAGATCTGGCATCCTTGGGATCGGGGCACACCAAGGAAAGTGATCTTTGTAATGCAGCGAAAACTTTGTCATTGTTGTCTTCCAATGGACGAAACCGAATAAATTTAAAATGGATTGTTCTGCTTTGATAGATTTTGTAACGTCTGGTTGTTTTCATACTCAGGCGACTGATTCGAGGGGTGTGTATAAGTTTTGTGATGCAAATAATTTGTAATAATTATTTAGTTTATTATTTTGCATACATACACAATAACAAGTAAACAATAATTTTACAATCACTAAACCATAAAAAAAAATGCAATTTATTAAAATAATAAAACGGCACGAACACCGTCTTCAGCCATTCAGCTGTATCAGACACTAATAAACGAACAAGGCATGCTAAATTGTATTTTTCTTGCAGTCAGACCCCCCGTTTCCACGATGCTTTGTTAGTGTGCGTGACAGAATTCAAAACAGAAAATAAAGGGAAGCCCGAGCTAGGGGTGAGACAGCTCTACTCTGAGTTGCTTTAACGCACCGAGTAAATCTCGAGTAACTCAATATAGCTAAAAAATTAATTGATCTTCATCAATTCGAATCGGTTTCCAGGCTTTCAAAAAGTTTGATTTCCAATTTGTTTGATAGTAGACATTTCGCTAATGCCAATGAAAGATAGAACAACGGAGACCCTTTTTCCATGACTATGAGGGTTCTTGGAATATTTAGTATGTGATACGTGATACGGATGGCTTTGCTGAAGTCCAATGATCAGGTTTGATATCGGTTTTTATAGCATGGTAATTTGCTTATCATAGATTCTAAGAAGCTTGAAGGTAAGGTCGGAATGCAACGGTTTGTGCGCGTTTGTCTCTTCTCCTGCCCTTGTTCTCTTGCACCAGTTAATAGGCCAGTCTGGGGGAATGACGCTGCGAGAGCAAATAGCAGGTCAAGTCGGAACTGGTGGGTTTATTCAAAGTATGATTGGAGACATGAATATAACTTTTTTCTCAAAAAAAGCGAATTCTAACACTAATTTTAGTAAATACGATATCACATTGTACGAGTAGATATGTAGTTTGAGCAAACGAGGGTCATTTTGAAAATTTAAGTTAAATGGAGAAATTTTAAAACATTGAAAATTTCCTGTGTCCAATTCTTCACACACGGGAGCTCATACACTAACAAGCGATTTGTCTGACAACTGCTGTATAAAAACAGAGAGAAAAAAATGACAGTTTTCGCTTGCTGAGCAACGTGAGTTACCTCAAAATCAACTCTGAATTTGCTCGCGATGAGAAGCTGTCTTGCCCCTTGAGCCCGAGTGAAAATACTTTTATGAATTCTCAATGGGAGTCTGAAGAAAAATATTTCAGCTTATGGGACAATCCAAATGATGGTAATCTGAAACAAAACATTGGCTATCAAAATTTTCCCGGTGCATCCTTGAAATTACTCGGTCTTTCCCGTTTTTTCCCGGTACTTTCAAATTCCCGTCTTTTTCCCGATGCGCTGGCCATCCTGAAGTTTTCACAAAAAAACTAAGGGCATTCTTCGTATAACTCAGGTAGTATTCAGAGGCTATGTTACCCTCTAGAAGTGCGAAAAGCCAATTCCACATGTGAAGGAAGATCCACAAAATATAAAGGACGGGTAGGAAACAATACACGTTCTCAACCAGCTACTAACCATTCCTGCAGATGGTAATATCGATCAGCAAAAAACAACAACCTATCAAAACCGTACCATCCGTAACTGTTGCTTCAAACACTCAACGAGGAGCAAATACTATTTCGAAACCTGCCAGCAGTAACAGGGTTCAATCCTGCAAACCTCCATTCCACAGAACCAAAATTTCCACGTGAATTCTGACGAATTTGATTTAGGTTGCATTTCCGCCCTAAATTAGTAAGTTTAACAGCAATCGTTAATCGGTATGATAACCGATATGCTAAAATTTCATGCAAAACCATTTTTGATGCTATCCAAACTAACATTTGCATTAAAAAATGGAAATAAATTGTTGATTTTTCGTGGGTTTACCTTCACCTGCACTGACAAAACTACCCATGCAGCATCAATCATAGTTACCCATGGGTCAGCGAAACAAATTTGACAGCG